>JAXIVJ010006881.1:42500-63996 GCA_036785665.1 Chirona hameri
CTGTTTATCCACTGTCCAGTCGGACGGTCCGGCACTGATCCGTTGGGGGTCCGGCACTGGGAGGGGGGGGGGTCAGTGACGTCGCGCTGAACACTGATGCCGCCGATCCGGCCGGACCTGCCGCCGCCGCCGCCGCCGTCCGGTCGGCCGCCAGCATGTAGCGCCATGCACGCCGGACATGCACGTCAGCCGTGATCGGATCACAGCGACGGCGCGGCGCTGGCCCGCTCGTGCAGCGCGCCCCCTGCGGTGGCAGCTGGCTGTAACGGCCCGGCCAGGCGGGATGGGGCCGCCGCCGCCCGGGGCCCACTAACCACCACGCGGCCTCGGCTGACCCCGCCGCGCCGCGGCACGGCCTGGGCACAGTGGCTACGTGGGCTAGAGGTACAGAATTTCGGGCCGGCGACCCGGTGAAGTGACTCAACGTGTCCCGACCTTGGTGTATGCTGGATCACAATAAGTCACGTTCACAATTAGGTATATATACCCTGCAGCCCGTTCATAATGACCTTGTCAGTGATAATAGCACAGCTAATGCATGTATTTTTAGCCGAGATAATGATAAAAGAGCAAGAAAACATGGCTTCGTCAACTTATGAGGTAGAATGTGGACTTCATATTTGTTGAATGAGCAAAGCCCTTGTCTGCGAAGTATAAAATAGCCTCAAGTTCCCCTGGATTGCTTTTTTGCTGTGCGAGTAGACAATAGTTCGCAGTTTCCTGTAAGTTGCACATATGACATTGACTGCGTTAAAGGTGAAGGATAATAAATCGTTTAAAGGGAATAGTTCACCTTTAACATGGGGTTTTGAACTGAGATAGCAGATTTGTAAGAGCAGATCGAAAAATGGGTTGTGGTGAAAGAATTACCTCGCTACGCTAAGTAATACAGGACACAGGACTAGTGGGCCCCTTTTTAGAAGACTCTGCTTTTCGGGTCCGCGAAACTTCACAACGGTTGTTTACGTTACGAGCAGCCCGCGTATATAATGCTAATCCCGCCATTATTGTGTGCAATAGCTTCCATATCCAAGCTACAATATGCATGACGTCTTACATAGCCATGAAGTTTTGTAAGGCCATGAAGGAGAAAAGAAAAACATGCCTATTTCTCGACGGATCTATATTACTATTTGATAAGCATCTGCCTATCTGTCTGTCTGTCCATCCGGCACCGCTCAGTTTATTCAGTTTAAAAGTCACAGTTAATTCACGTGCTGAATTGGTGCGGATACCTCCATCCCGGAGATGCCAGCTAGCTATGCCGACGCACCGGAGTTGGTGGGGCGGTGATCCCTTGACTGGTAATAGGTAATTATGTCCTATGCAGTTCCAGTTCCAGTCCAGTTAATTAACGTGCTGAATTGGTGCGGATACCTCCATCCCGGAGATGCCAGCTAATCGTCCAGCGGAGCGGACGGGTTAGCACTAGTATCCATCTATCGTCCAAACAAATGTCATATTCGTTTTTTCAGCTCAAAATACCCCGTACCAATAGCCAAATTTCAAGACTTTTCTTGCAAGGAGACCTATTCCCTTTAACCCGCTCCGTGCCGGGGTCGTGTTTAGACCCCCCTCAGGTTTGTCGAGGATAGCGAAAAAATGGCGGCGCGCAGCGCCGCTGTTTTTGGCACAGCTGTTTGGGCATCAATTGCGCACATTATGTAAAAAAATACCTCGGGTCATCTCAGGTCAGGTCACCAGACCAGGTCACGTGACCCCACCTCAAAAACAACTTGTGGTCGTACCACAGTCACAGTTTTTGGATGATCGGTTTTACACTTACAGGATTTCAGAAGGTCGAATATATCTAAAATTCGTATATCTTGGATTTGTTATATCAGCGACCTAAGGTCGGGTCAATTTCGTGACCTCCCCATTATAAGTCAATGGGGAAATATTAAAATGCTTCCTATTCCAAGGATACGCAAGATATCAGTATAATCCTTCTGGATCATGTTATTATAGGCCATTATTGATGACCTAGGTGCCATTTTGGTTCAGTGACCCCTACAGGGTCAGCCGAGGTCATCCGAGGTCACCAACAGTTGTATGTCAATTACTCTCGACATAATGAAGATAGAAAAACCGACACCAATGTGTTTGTCTCGTCGAGGTACGTCTTCCCATATGCAACATGACCTACTTGGGTCACCACTTGACCTTGACCTGAGGTCAAATTTTGAAGTTGACCTAACCTGGTCACCACTAATATGAGTCGAAGCGCCTTGAAGAGAAAACACGATGG
The DNA here is from genome assembly GCA_036785665.1 of Chirona hameri. Lineage (NCBI taxonomy): Eukaryota > Metazoa > Arthropoda > Thecostraca > Balanomorpha > Balanidae > Chirona > Chirona hameri. Next base: position 44,749 of record JAXIVJ010006881.1, read on the forward strand.
CATCAACATTATTTCCTTGGCGTTATTAGGTAAAAAGCTATTCGTGAAAAACTGTTTTGTAAAAAAAATAGCCTTTTTGACATTTGATGAGCTCTGAAGCCTAAACTATTGACCTGATATAAAATCTGAGTACACCTTGTCGATTGCATGTTTCAATAGCTTTCCATTGCTCTTTTCCGTTTGTTCCTAGCTATCATAGTTCCTGATATATGGGGGTTTCTGGAGCGAAGTCTTAAAACTGGCAAATTTGACCTTTGATGACCTCAATATTGGCTTTAGGAAGAACAAATATTTGAAATACTTTCGAATGTGCTTGTTGAGAGCTTTCGAACGCGCTTTTCTGCGTCTTTCTAGCCCTTTTAGTTTTCTAGTTCGAGGGGGGTGTCTAAACACACACACCCCGGCACGGCGAAGGTGGCGCCGAGCACCGTCACGGCGCGGGTTAAGAGTTCTCAATAGTTTAGTCGAGTCAGGACCGTGGGCAAATGGAAATAGGCGAAAAGTGTTCCATGATACTCGCAGCGCTTTCGGTAAATAATCAGTATCTACCTTCTGTGTATTTATATAAAGCAAGGTACCAAACGGTCCGTAATTGTCTGTCACCTGTCATTGACGCTTTCACCTCTGGCCACACATAGAGATGACACAAAGTGGCGGCGGCCGGCGGATCCCAATTAGTTGCGGCCTTACAGCAGACATGTCCAGGCAAGGGATGAGTTTGAGTAACGAATGCGACAGCCGCCGCGCGCACCTAGCAGCATCACGGATCACGGTTGGCACCCCACCGTGCGCAAATTAAATCATGGCATTCGCGTATCTAAAACGACGAACTCCAAAATAGAAAAAAAAACGATACCTTTGCGTGCAGCGGGTGAGCCAAACCGATAGGTGTCTATGGGTATGGGTATGGGTATGGGTATGGGTATGGGTATGGGTATGGGTATGGGTATGGGTATGGGAGGTGTCTATGGGTGTGCAGTTCGTGTGATGACGGCCGCCTTCAAAGTACGGTACACCTGCTAATCTATTGCGATGGTTGGCCGTCACCGCCGGGCGTTTTTGTTTGCAGTTTTTGGGGCTCAGCATGCACTGCATGAACACGAAACGCCTGCAAATTATGCACATACTTACAAGCGTGATAGCGATGTCCTCGGTACCAAAGAGGGGCGGGCCAGACAAAAAGTGACGCCTGTCGCGTGACGCCGTGACACGAGCTGACATTGGGGGTGGCGGTCAGGCGGTACACGAGTCCTCCAGTCAGCCGGGGGGGGGGGGGGGGGGGGGGAGCAGGGGAGCAGGGGAAGTCCTCCGCCCCAGCCGCCACCGCCGGACATAACTAGATACCGACCAACGCCCGCCATAGTCTCGACCGCGCCGACGCCAGGTGACCGCTGCAGAGGCGGAGGTACGGCGCTGAAGACGGGGGTCATAACTGGCCGGCGTCGGTCCCGTGGCAGAGGCGGAGCTGAGCTGGGGTCACCTCTGCCCAGCAACACGGCTACCGATCACGCCCAGCCTCGCGCGGCCCCGGCACTCCCGGAGCTGAATTACATGAATGCATTGGACATCGCGCCATCAGCTGAATTCGTGACTTCGGCAGGCCTGTCCCTCCCGGACCCCCCCCCCCCCCTCCCTCTCCCCCGGCCGCCCCCGGAGCCAGGTTCCGGCGGCTGACAGTCCTGTCTGCAGCTGCAGTGCACGAGGCACGAGCTTTCCCGCGCGCCGACACGATACGTGGGGGGAGCAACACACCCACCGGCGATCGCCGAACGCCACAGACAGGCATTCAAAGCCATGACAGCTGGGCGGGCCGCTTGGAGAAAGGCGGTCGTCATGTGGTATGTGGAATAACACAGGCGAGGGGAGTGGACGCTGGACTCCACTGCGTCCCACACACGTGCCAGCTTTGCCAAACGGAGCAGCACTCATAGATCATAGTGACAACTGACAGGGTCGTACCGCATGACCTAACTCAGAGACAAATTCCACAGGAAGTCTGAAGACCTTGAATCATGACTATAACATATCACAAATGAGATGCAGAATGGGTCGCATTATTAACGCTTCAAGCGGGATCTCACCGATAGTCCACAGTGCGCTGTTATTCATACATCCGCCTGTTTCAAATTCATGTATGCAAATGTTTGCAAACCAAACTCCGCTGGCTGTTACTCGCAGCATGAATTAAACCATGTCCCGCCTCGCACAGCGCGGTGTTCCATGTGCTCCCTCTGACCCTGACAGTTCATCCAGCACTGCTGACGTCGCAGTTCGGCACCGCTGACGTCATAACCCATCCGGTGGTGCTGCCGTCTCAGTCCGTCCTACCAGCCCAGCTGGCGGCCGAGGTCGCGCCGGGGCAGTGACGCGCGCCGCTCTCCGGGAACGGCGTGACGGAGCAGGGGACGGCGTGACGGAGCAGGGGACGGCGTGACGGAGCAGGGGGTGGCGTGACGGAGCAGGGGACGGCGTGACCGAACAGGGGACGGCGTGACGGAGCAGGGGGTGGCGTGACGGAGCAGGGGACGGCGTGACGGAGCAGGGGGTGGCGTGACGGAGCAGGGGACGGCGTGACGGGGCAGGGAACGACGTGACGGAGCAGGGAACGGTGTGACGGGGCAGGGGACGGCGTGACGGGGCAGGGGCGGCGTGACGGAGCAGGGGACGGCGTGACGGGGCAGGGGACGACGTGACGGAGCAGGGGACGGCGTGGCGTGACGGAGCAGGGGACGGCGTGACGGGGCAGGGAACGACGTGACGGAGCAGGGGGCGGCGTGACTGGGCAGGGAACGGCGTGACGGAGCAGGGGACGGCGTGACGGAACAGGGGGTGGCGTGACGGAGCAGGGGACGGCGTGACGGGGCAGGGAACGGCGTGACGGAGCAGGGGGTGGCGTGACGGAGCAGGGGACGACGTGACGGAACAGGGGACGGCGTGACGGAGCAGGGGACGACGTGACGGAGCAGGGGACGACGTGACGGAGCAGGGGACGGCGTGACGGAGCAGGGGACGACGTGACGGGGCAGGGAACGGCGTGACGGAGCAGGGGACGGCGTGACGGAGCAGGGGACGGCGTGACGGAGCAGGGGACGGCGTGACGGAGCAGGGGACGGCGTGACGGAGCAGGGGACGACGTGACGGAGCAGGGGACGGCGTGACGGAGCAGGGGACGACGTGACGGAGCAGGGGACGGCGTGACGGAGCAGGGGACGGCGTGACGGAGCAGGGGACGGCGTGACGGAGCCGGGCGTGCGCCACACGTCTGCTGAGCTGACTCAGCAGAGCAGGCAGAACCAGGGTACCTTCATACTGGCAGAACCGTCCGTCCAGCCGGCACGCCGCACGCCGCACGCCGCACGCCGTCCGGGCCGCCCGTCGCCGGTATGTGATTGTGGACTGTGTGCAGGGCCGACTGTGCAGGGCGGACACAGCGCAGCAGGTGACTGCAGCCGGGATACAGGCGGTGAGGTAATGCTCCCAGCATTGAGCCCGGCTCGGACGGCCGCTGCGGACGGCGGACGGTCCAGCGGCCGCGGTTCGACGTGGCGGTGGTCCAGTCCGGTGGTCCGGTGGTCCAGTCCGGTGGTCCGGTGGTCCAGTCCGGTGGTCCGGCGGTCCGGCGGTTCGGCGGTCCGGCGGTCCAGCGGCGGCGGTTCGGCGGACGGTTCAGCGGTGGTCCTGTGGCAGTGTATCCAGCCGGTGTGGAGGGTTTCACGGTATTGGTGATGCCGGCCTAGGTCGCGCAGGGCGGGTTTGCCCGCGTGCGAGGGGCGCGGCGAGCGGCGGCCCCGCCGCTGCTGGAGTCGCTGGCTGGTGCTGCTAGGTCGGCCGGCGGACCGGCTTCGGTCGCCGCTGACCGGGCCCAGGTCCGGCCCACAGCGCGGCCAGGGTAGCGACGACGCGGCGTATCGCGTCATCTCTCCACGCTCGACCGGATCTGACCGGATCTGACCGGATCCTACCGTATCCAGACTGCAACGCCCGACGCCACCCAATTCAAACATCAACCCACACCGGTCCCCCGGCCACCGCTGCGCAGCGCGGCCCCGGTAAACCCGGCACGCCCGTGCCGGGAGCTCCGCAGAACAGATCCCGCCGCCGCCCCCGGACCTCATGACTGGCCATCCAATTGAACCGGCCAGTGGTCAGCGCGCACGCTCGCCGCGGCGATCCGGGGAAGGACGGCCCGCGTCGTGGCGCCACGGCGACCAACACGGCGCTATTAAATGGCGGGTGGGTAAATACCGCGCCACGGTGACATCCGTGTTCGCGCCGCGACTAACTGGATTCACGAACCGCCGCACCCATGGCCGCTGATGAGGATCGCGGCAGTATTCCGGCGGGGTTCGCGGTGCCGGCGTTCGCCGAGCTATTTCGGCCAGCAGTAAAACGGGCGGTGTGAATATGTTCCGTCCAGTGAGCGCGCTGCGGCCACGCAAAACTGTCCAATTGCGAGCTCAGTAAAAACCCCAGAAATGGCTACCGCCAGGCGTGGATGCCCACGGCACCAGGTAGTGGGTAGGTGAAATGACCCAGCTATTAAGTTGTCCTGGCTGTAGAAGGGTACTTCATTGGTCCATAGCACGCTAATGCGGTGCAAACTATGGTGTGGTTGTGGTTCTGGTTCGAAAGGAAGTGACAGAACTAACACGATAAGCGGCCTACTTGTGAAGATAACGACCGCGGGGCAAGGCTGGGGAGCCACAGCTCGGATAAGACGCCTCAAACAAGGCTCTGAAGTGTGCCTGAGGGTAAGACAGTGTCGAGGGAACCACAGATCGGACAGGTCACGGATACCTCGGAAAGTGTCCCTCATGGGGCGGGTCTGTGGGAGGGACACGACCTCTGGAACATGCCTGCGTGCCCCTGTGCTGCAGCTGCTGACAGGTGAGCTCGCTTGCTGGCTTGCTGCTACACGGCCCGAGGTCGTGTCAGTATTATTATGCTATTATTATCCAATATCCAGGGGCGTGTCGGTGGCGCGCAAATGACAGCACGGGCGGCTGCAGCGCTCCACACACTGCCGAGCGAACAGCGGACCGGGGAACCACCTCAGCGAGATAGCTAGCTACTCATCGGACTGCATAATCTAATCAATGGGACCACACCGGTCACTGGAGGCCAGGCGGCGGCGGGGGCCACTCAGGACGGCGAAGCCGCCTATCCGGGGAGTCCCTCGGTGGCCCGGCCGAGAAACCGGCAATCAACGGCAAACAATGGTCGGAAAGTGCACGCCACCCCGTGACCGGTCGTACCGTGAGCTTTTATGTGAGTAATTTACATTCTCAGAGCCTTGTCATGGTTGTGGATTCCGCCAGGGCGGCAATATAGAGGATCCTAGATAAATATGTGGTAACCGTCAGCTGAACCGGGTAAAATAAATCAGACTTGGCCAACAGCTCGAGTAAACACTCGGCGTCAATTGTTGAGTGGCAGCTTCGAATCGTGAGAGTCCGCTTGAGCTCGTCAGACAGTATCTCGACAGGAGATTGACAAAACTGACGACAGGCGCCATATGACAGAATATACATCAGAATATTGCGCCATTCGTGGAGAACAAAGATAACAAGAAGTTGACCTTATCGTGTCATGCACATAAGGCAGACCAGGGATTCACAGGTACTCTGAACGTCCTGACCATTCAGCATCATTCCCTCCGCAAGCACAGACTCAGAACGGACGATCCTCGATCCGCCGACGATGCATCTCCAATCTCTCTCCGATATTTGTGGTTCTCCCGTCAGACTGTGCGCCTTTGCGCCTCTCCACTCTGCCGAGATTGGTGCGCCTGGCGGTGGCGCCGCGGTGGCACCGCTGCCGTCACGGCGGCAAACAAGCCGTCCCCTCGGCCGCCGCGCCGGTAGTTCTCCACACTGCCGGGTCGATCCGCACTGGCCGGTCGATCGGCGGCACCAGCCAGTGGCGGATCTATACGGTTGGGAAAAATGGGCAATTGCCCCCCCCCCCCAACCGATCCGGCAGGTTGTGATTTTTGTCCTGGCACAGTGGCGGATAAATCTTTCTTCGAAAATACGATTTTTATTGAATTTTTACATGGACCAAAAAAAAACGCAGTAAGACAACCAAAAAAAATTGCCGTCCGAGCATTTTTAATTTTCTTGTAAAGTTGTGCACTGGGGGGGGGGGGGGGGGGGGGGGGTTTCAAGGGCGGGGAATTCATTGGGTGACCAAAAAAATCAAAAAAATGGATCTTCCCAGATACGGCCTTCCATATTTTCCAAAGTTCATGCAGGCCTAATTTTGACGACTCAGACTAAAAAACGATTTTGATAAACTTTTTTTTTTGTTTGGATCAGGATTAGTCGAAGAACAATTTAGCAATCACGGAGTTTCGAATTTTTTTGTCATGTGATTTCGTGACCTACTTTTTGCGCCGTGATCGTGACCTGTTGGAAACTGAAATTAACATTTCCGTCTGATGAAGATTTCAGCTTCATTGATGTCCTTTCGTATAAAAAAGTGGGGTTCGACCTGTAAAAAGCATTTTTGAGTCTAGCAATGCTGACATAATACGCTGTTTGGGCACCTGTCCGTCGATAACTTCGCATCTACATGACATACGCTTTCGAAACAAAGTCCAGAGTGACTCCTGACGACGAAACCTCTCGGTTGGTGCTTGTTACACTGACATCAGGTCGCCATATGACCTGTCAGGCCAATACAACGTAACGTTGTGACAACAACGTACACGACGTGCCCAAACAGCGTATTGTGTGCATTGCAAGTCTTAAAAGTAGTGTTTACAGGTCGAACCCCACTTTTTAGATTTTGTATACGGAAGGACATATCAATGGAACTCAAATCGTCATCAGACGAGACAAAAAAATCCGTGTCCAACAGGTCAAGGTCACGGCGCAAAATGTAAGTCACGAGGTCACGTGACAAAATGAAAATAGAAAATCCGAGATTCCATAATTGTTCTTTCACTAATCCCGATCCAAACAATAAAACAAATCGAAATCGTCTCCTTAGTCTCGGAGTTTAGTCAAAATTAGGCCTGCACAGTTAACTTGGGAAATTTTCGGAAGGCCTTATCTTTTTTTTTGTGTCACCACTTGAATTTCCCACCCTTGAAACCCCCAGTGCACAACTTTTCAAGAAAATAACAAATGGTCGGACGGCAAATTTGAAGAAAGAAAAAATGGTTGTCTTACTGTGAAAGTCTCTAAAAGTAGGTTTTACAGGTCAAACCCCACTGTTATTTTTGTATACGAAAGTACATCAATGAAGCTCAAATCGTCATCAGACGAAAATGCTAATTTCAGTTTCCAACAGGTCAAGGTCACGGCGCAAAAAGTAGGTCACGAGGTCACGTGACAAAAAATATAAATCCGTGATTGCCAAATTCTTCTTTGACTAATCCTGATCCCAAAAAAGTTTTCAAAATCGTTTTTGTTTTTGTCTGAGTTATTGGTCGTCAAAATTAGGCCTGCACAGTGAACTTGGGAAAATACGGAAGGCCGTTTTTTTTTTGGGGGGGGGGGGAATTTTTTTCACCACCAATAAAGTCCCCGCCCTTGAAACCCCCAATGCACAACTTTCAAGAAAATTAAAAATGGTCAGACCACCGGTTGTCCGGTTGTCTTACTGTGGAATGCCCCACAGTGATCTTAGGTCAGATCACGTGATTGTATAATGTGGCCATTTAAAATTCGGAATTTGTTTCTTGCCAGAATCGACTTCGATATTGGCCTTCGATGGTACAAAATTGGAGATAGGTTATTCCTAATATATATATTTTTTTGGGGGGGGGATCATGGTCTTTGTAGTAACTTTGCACATAATTAGTGTGCTAGAGAGCTTAACTCAACGGCATTATATCTGTCTCGTCGAGCTGCATTCAATGATGCATAGTATGACCCCGCAGGTCACTCCATGACCTCAAGGTCACGTCCCCTGAGGTTGATTTCCCAAATTACCTGGTTTGATTATACAATAGATAATTTGTTGACATTTTTAGTTTTATTTCGCACAATTGAACGTTGTTTTTCTCTGGCAGAAACTTTTAGCTATTTGTATAACATTCTCGGTCTGGAAATAGAGAGGATACAAATGTATAACTTGAGGACCCACAGACGCCTCTATCGGCGAAATATTGAATTATGTCATCACGTGATCTTGATCACTGAGCGGAATAGGTTGTCACGTGATTCAAAGGGCCTACACCTTCCTATTCCACCTAAGAAAAATCGCGAAATTTAACTGAGAACATAACGGAATCAAGTGGCCTGACCTGACCTGTGGCCATGCCAAAATTTCGACACTTTTCCATTCGAGTTCTCACACAAGATTACATTACATTAATTTGTGGTTCATGGCGATTCTGATGATACATAGTTTTATATCATTCGAATTATTTATAGGATATATCCCGATATATATCGCCCGAAGAAAATTAAACCTTTGTGCGACATTAAAGAGATGCCTGAGGTTATAACTCTGGTCTGTAACTTACTAAAACCGTTCGACGGACGGGGCTGAAAATTTTACAGCGTGAATGTATGTACGGCCCAGATAACCCCCGACACCTAGTTCAATCGAAATGTGAGAAGTAGGATGTTATAGTTTGGTCGATCTGACGTGGACTGCACCGGGTGACCTCTGGTCACGTGACCTTGAGGTCACAGAGCGACTACAGGACTGATGTATATCATTGAAAGCAGGTCGACGAGATACCTAAGCATAATGCCGTTTGATTGAGCTCTCTGGCACAATTACGTGCGAAGTTATTACCAAAGACGCGCTGGTGACCATTATCTTTCTCTTCCAAATACAAAAATATAAATATTATATTTAGAAGAAAAAAAACCTCACAAATTTGTCAACTTCGAAGGTTTATGTATCGATGTCCATTCTGGCATGGAAAAAAGTTCGAATTTTAAAAGACCACATTATAAAATCACGTGATTTGACCTGCGATCACGTGTTGAAATAGCAAAATTTCCGAATTTCCAAAAATGATTACATCATAATAATCTATTGTTCCTGATGATTCTGGTGATTACCGAGCGGGCGCGAAGCGCCCGTGAGGTTTCTCGTCAACTTACTAGACAAATGTACATTTGACCCGGCCCGACACGGCCCGACACGGCCGTGCAGACGCTTTTCGGAAGCTAATAACTTTGTAACCACTGCTCCGATTGAGATCGGGTTTTCACCATTGGATAGGTCCATCAAATCAATTTTGTTTTTGGTATGGTGCGTTCTGATAGGGGTGGTACCACAGCGCATGGCAGTTGGCACACGCAAACGTCGAAATGAACAAAAATAATGATTGATCAAAAATGGTTTTATTAATTTAAGCATTAATTTATACTCAGCATTGATAACCTAACTCTCATATTGCCAAAAAAGATGTTTTTAGTAAACTAAACAAAAAATCGGAAGCTTTCGGCTTGCGCCTTCATCAGCCATGGCTGATGAAGGCGCAAGCCGAAAGCTTCCGATTTTGTGTTTAGTTTACTAAAAACATATTTTTTTGGCAATATGAGAGTTAGGTTATCAATTCTGATTATTATCATGTCTCTCAAAACAGTGTTAAAAAATATTAAAAATATTCAACGTTAATGTATACGATAAAGCATGCAGCGTTCAGCACGTACTCCCTTTTGGCGGATTTGAGAAAGGAGATCATGAACAATTTAATACAACTTAATTTTTATGTTGGCATGCATTGAGGCCTGGCAATTTGTCTGGAGGATTAAAAGGACTAAATAAAAGGATTATGTGTTACTACCACGTGTGCTCCCTTACCGTTTCATATTGCAAACCTGTTTTACCTTTACCAGAGCGCGCCCGCTCGGTCATCGCCCAAAAAGGCGTGTTACTGGTATATAGGTTTATATGACTCGCATGATAACCGAGCGGACGCGAAGCGCCCGTGAGGTTTCTCGTCAACTTACTAGACAAATTTACATTTGACCCGGCCCAAACCGGCCCGAACCTGCCGTACAGACGCTTTTCGGAAGCTAATAACTTTGCAACCACTGCTCCGATTGCGATCAGCTTTTCACCATTAGATAGGACCATTAAATAAATTTTTATTTTTGTATAGTGCGTTCTGATAAGGGTGGTACCACAGCGTGTGACACGCAAACGTCGAAATGAACCAAAATAATTTTTGATAAAAAAATGGCTTGATTTATCTAAGCATGAATTTATACGATGAAACATGCAGCGCTCAGGACGTACTCCCTTTTGGCGGATTCGAGAAAAGAGATCATGACAAATGTAATACAACTTATTTTGTATGTAGTTTGTCCCAGGGAAGCAATAGATACTGCTCGGTTACCGCCGATTAAGGCGTTTTACTGGTTTAGATGGGCGATATTGTCCGCTGAAAATTTGAGTTTTGCTTGACATTACAAAGTTGTCCGAGGCTGTAACTAGAAAACCATTTGACGGACGAGGCTGAGAAGTTCACAGCGTGAATCAACAGCCCAGATAACCCCAGACACGTAGTTGTATCGAAATATGAGATGCAGTGTGTTATTTAGAGGTTGTTTTGGTCGATTTGTTTTTGGAATACCCCAATTGCCCCTCCCCTAAGCGAAAAATCGGTAGGCAAATGCATATCCCAAAACGCTCCGGGGTGTGTGATTTTTGTTCCGGGAAGGCGAGATTTACCCCCCCTCCCCCGCTCAACGAAATTTCCTGCTGACGATCCGACGCCGCCACTCCCCCCCCCGCTCAACGACTCTGCGCTGACGACCCGACGCCAACCCCCCCCCCCCCCCCCCGGTCAACAACTTTTCGCTGACGAAACGGAGCGCAATTCACCCCCCCCCCCCCGAACTCGAAACCTAGATCCGCCACTGGCACCAGCTCAGCGCCCACCACCGCGGCAGAGCTGGGAGAGCCAGCCAGCCGCGCGAGGGTGGGATAATGAGCGCGGCCACCGACGACGAGGAGGTCCCGAGGCGCACGATGGGACTTCCCAGGGATGCTCAGAACTCTCGCTCAATAGTTCCATCTCTCCCTGACTCGATTTCGGTCGTCCTGCTAGACATCAGAAGCGAGGCTCGCGGCTCGGACCCGTGAGAGGTAGGTCATCAGATGATGATTGGGGTTTAGGGGCGCTCCGACAACGAAGGTCACATGGGTCAGCTGAGCGCCGACACGTAGGCGCCCTCATCAGTCAGGCCGGCGCCACGTGAGAGGCAACCCATCAGGTCAGCTGAGCGCCGACACGTAAGCGCCTTCATCAGTCAGGCCGGCGCCACAGGTAAGCTGGAGCCCGACCGGCGGGGTCGGGATTTTCGTGGGGCAGGCTGCATCAGTCATGTCTCTTCGAATGGCCGGCTGCCGACTCCGAGTTCCACAATCAGTCGGACAGCCATTCACGGCGTCTGTGTCAAGAAGTGCCGATGTAAAAAGTCCCACAGGTTGAGCCAAGAATAGCCTCGCGGCGTCAGGAAAAGCCGCGGTAGGCTGCACCTTCACCATTGACAGCTGGAGAACGGGAAGGGTGGCGCGCGACGCCCCCCCCCCCCCCCCCTCGCGCTCCAGTCCTGTTGTCTGCCCGTGTCTGACCTGCGGCTGAGAAAGATGGATGCCTCATTTTCTAAATGTGTTTGTGCCGGATGCAGGTGCAATAAAGCGGCTTATCTCCTCCCTTCAGCGTATCACTCTAGCCCAAAGGCGGAACTTTTTGTTTTTCGTTGTGGTTGTAATAGAGTCGGCGACCGGGGGGGGGGGGGGGGGGGGGAATAAAAGCGACTCAAGAAAAAATAAAACACGAAAAATGTGCAAAATGGAAAATAGTTAAACACTAGAATTAACATAGGTTGTATTATCTGTTTGATTTTCACAAACCGTCAAATGCAACGTTTATCATCCCCATTGTATCATTAGACTTTCCATCAAATCATTTAAGCCCATTTTGGGGTATATACGCAATCACTGCGTTCCATAACAATGTCAAGCCAGGAGCACATACCAATTAAATTTGAGCATATTTGACCTCATTTGACCTTGGAGATATTAACCTAGGCTAGGGTCATGGAATTTTCACAAAACAGATTCCCCACAGAATCTCTCCAGCCTACAATTTTCGTTATTGTATTTCTTATCGGGGCCTATATCTCTCCTCCCCTCCCCTCCCCTCCCCTCCCCTCCCCTCCCCTCCCCTCCCCTCCCCTCCCCTCCAGTGCGTGTAATTTGCAGAGGCCCTCCAGGGCGCGTGTTAATAAAACCCTATACCTCTATACAGTTCTACCTTGCATCTCACGTTCCAATGAACATATACACACGCACGTTAGTACACACTTCTGCCTGAGTTCCTGAGTTCCTGAAAATGACTGCTCTTTTATCGCTAAGCCACTCTCCAAAACTGTTTAATAAATCATTAACGAAACGGTATCTATCTAGAGCCCTTCAAAGAGGCGAATGTTCGACCTATATTTAAAACAAAGGCTCGCCTTCTGACCGCAGTTTCCTACCGCCCATAAGTCTTCTCTCACCTCTATCTAAAGTATTTGAAAAAATAGTTTACAAGCAAATGTATTCACATTTCACAGAAAAACGCTCTCTTAACAGAAAAACAAAGTGGGTACCGGAATAATCACAGTACACAACACCAGCTTCTTTATCTGACGCACAACCTTTATAAATCGCTTGATGAAGGACGCGACTTTACTGCAATTTACTTAGACAATTTCCAAATACTTCGACAAAATCTGGCACAAAGGACTAATACACAAATGTAGATACGAATTTGGCATAACAGGATCCCTTCTAGACTGGATTACATCATACCTACAAAACAGACGACAAACGAGTAATCATACGCAACACGTTCTTCACCTTTCAGGACTGTGAACGCAGGCTGCCCTCAGGGATCGGTATTGGGACCTTTGCTAGCTCTCATTTACCTTAACGCTCTATCAAATCAAAACACAAATGACATCCTCTTTTTCGCCGAACGATACCTCTCTCTACTCTTCTCACACGACTAAAGACGTACAAGCGACACAGCTCTCACTTCAGGATGACTTGGACGTGATTCAGGACTATGGTCGGGAATGGGTGATAACCTTCAACGCTACACAAACAATCCAACAAACATTTTCTCATAAACGTACGCAACAAATACCCAGCATTAACATTTGGGGGAGATCCTATACCAATTGGAGTAAGTCATACCTCATCTTGGAGTAACACTTTCGAAAGACCTCCGATTTCATGAACACGTAAACAAATATGCCAAAAAATAAACAGAACACTAGGCCCATTATACCCCATAGCACGGTACATACCACGGCCCTTTTCCTCGACCAAATTTATAGATTTACGTCAGACCAACATTTCGACTATTGTGACGTTGTGTATGACGGACAAATTACCAAAAGGACTCCACTAGACTAGAGAGACCGTTACAAAATCGAGCCGCGAGGACTCGGTGACAGGGACACTCTTTCGAACACCCACTGAGAAATTACGATCGGAATTAGGCTGGGAGGCACTGACTACAAGACGACGTATGCACAGGCTCATATTGTACCATAAGCTTAATGACTGCAAACAACACACACCACACTATGTCATGTCCATTATGCCGAAACACTCGAGCACAGGACACAACTCATCACTCTTAGGAACGCAAACTCTCACAGTAGATCCCCTCACCGTACAACATGCTATAATCGTTCATTCTTTCAAACAACCAGTAAACAGTGGAACCAGTTACCGGAAACCATACGTCAACTAGGACACAAAACATAACAAAAAAGAACTTCGTGAGCAGCTAGGATTACCTGTCCCTCCATATTACTATACCGGCGGGATCAAAGGAGGGGAACATATTACACACTCGTTTTCGCACAGACATGACGCATTTGAACTCACATTTATACAAAGTTCAAAAATGTCCAAGCCCTGCATGTGATTGTGGGTATAAAACTGAGAACCCTCGTCACTTCGTCCTTTCCTGTCCCAAGTACAAGAAACAACGAACGGAATTCATTAACAACATAACACAAATCACAGGGCCCTTATTTACCACCCCAATCACAATCCGAACAGCTTCAAATCCTAATGCACGGCACAAAATCTCTGCGGCGTTGACGGTCGGGCGGTGCCCACGTGTTCCAAAATTCCTACTTAACTCTGGTAGATTTGCCCACATATATTAACTCTAGGATAATGTGACTGGTGTCCGAGGGAGTTGAGCGGCGTCTAGCAGCACTCGGTGTCACGTTGCGGAGTGCTGGGTGTCTCGCGGCTGCGGCGGCGGCTGGAGAAATCAATCACTTTGTTATGCCCCTTTCCAGGACGTGGTGCGCTGATTTAAGCGCATTGAGTGTTTCTGCACCATGTCTCCAATTGTATTGCTGTAACTGCGCAAGTATGACCAATAAACGTGATGATGATGATGATGATGCCTTTGAAACGAACCTATAGATCACATTACTGCGAGTAACAATCAAACGGGAATCACCCTCCGATAAAGGCGGGATAACACCCAGTACGTAATATGAGCCATATGAGAGCCATCAATACATCGGTGATTACGTGCGAGCGACCCTTCGAGCTCGCTCGTCCTTCCGTGAAGTAGGGGGGGAAATCGGAATATGAGCTGCCGCCGGACCCGGCCGCTGGCGACAATTTTGAGAAGCTCTGCAATCGCACGTCGATTGTCACGCGGACTTTTTTTGCTGTGTAGCCTCATCCGCCCTATATCCTTGTTTGAGACACCCTGTGCCCGACTCACGTGGGTGACTACAGGCACGTAGCCAAGGCGCCCCCTCCCCCTCCCCCTGGAGGCCGGGAGGGCCTTTTCGGCGCGCGAGGCCCTTTTCGGCGCGCGCAGAGCGCCGAAAAGGGCCGACGAAATCGCGTTGTAGCGCGGTATCATGGGTTCTTAACCACGCGAAGCGTGGTCTTTAGAGAGTTTAGAGCACTTTTAGAGCCACCAGGGCCCTCTCTGAAAGACCAGGGGCCCACTTGGACGTTCAAAAGGAGCCCTGTGCATGTCAGAGGGGTCCCCTGGCCAGACCGAAAGGGCCCCTGAGTGGGTCAGAAGGCCCCCTTGAACACGTCGAATGGGCCCCTAACCTAGCACAGAGGGGCCCCCTGACAGGTCGAGAGGCCCTGAGCATGTCGGCAGGGCGACAAAGCCGAAATGGCCCCCTAGGTGGGTCAGAATGGCCCTTGAACATGCCGAATGGGCCCCTAGTCAGCAAGGAGGGGCCCCAGGGCAGGTCGGAGGGCCCTCAGAGGAGGGCCTGATGTTTCGCAGGCGACAAAGCAAGCCAGCGCAGTCCCCTTGCCAGGTTGGAAGGGCCCCTTAGAAGGCTAGATAGAGCCCCTGGGGAGACCAGACAGCTCCTGGAAAGTTCAAAAGAGCCCCTGTGCAGATCGCGAGGGGCTCTGACCAGACCGAAAGAACCCCGTGGGCGGGTAAGAAGGGCCTCTGAACATGCCAAATTGGCCCTTAGCCAGACTGGAGGGGCCCTGGGCAGGGTCGGGAGCGGCCCCTGAGCATGTGGCAGGGCGACAAGCAGCCAGTGCAGTTCCTGGCCAGGTCGGAAGGATCTCTGAACAGGCCGAATGGGCCTCTTGACACACAAGAGGGGCTTCTTGGAAAGTCAGAGGAGTCCCTGGTCAGACCGAAGGGCCAACAACACGTAGAGATCGCAGATGAAGATTAAATACAAAGAAGGACTTACTCCACAAGAAAAATATTAAATCGAAGCTTTCGGGTATATTGTAACACCCTTCGTCAGTGGTGTTACAATATACCCGAAAGCATCGATTTTAATTTGTCTTCTAGAGTAAGCCCTCTTTGTATTTAATATATATATATATATATATATATATTATATATATATATATAGTATATATATATATATATATATATATATATATATATATATATATATATATATATATATATATATATATATATATATATATATATATATATATATATATATATATATATATATATATATATATATATATATATATATATATATATAATATATATATATATATATATATATATATATATATATATATATATATATATATATATATATATATATATATATAATATATATATATATATATATATATATATATCTATAATATATATACATATATATATATATATATATATATCACGCACTCCACATCATGTCTTTTCGCGGATCCCAGATGAGTCCCTGAACAGGTCGGAAGGGCGTTGAAAAGGTCGGAGGGGTCCCTAGACGATCTGAAGGGACCCTGGGCCTTTCAACAGTAATAATGCAGTTGTCCAGGGAATAAAACTAAAAAAAATCGCGGCAATGCGACGCATTGATGAGAAAGCATATCCAGGGCATAAGACTCCAAATTTCCGTGCCGCTCGCGCGCAATTCGTTTAAGAGTTCCAGGTCTTGAGCTGAAAAAATATTCCAAGTTGGTATAGTTAAATCCAAATTGGTGTCGCTGTTCCAAAGTTGATATGGCACTTTGCTAACCCCAGCTCCTAAAAGTTGGTATGGCCCAGGCCCACCTGTCATACTGGATTTCCATCCTTGTAACACGCCTTTTCATCCGTTTTGTTTGGCCCTTTCAACGCTTGGGAAGGGGCCCTGTCAACCCACGGGAAGGGCCCCCTTCCCTTTCGAGGCGCCGCCCCCCCCCCCGGGCGAAATCCTGGCTACGTGCCTGGTGACTACCACTGCGCGTGCCGCGTGCCGCGTGAGGGGTGTTGAAAAGTGCTTTCTCGCAAAAACTCCGACACGGCTGGGCCGATTGCGTGCAAATTTGGTGTGTGGTTAGGGACCCCTCAGCCGCCGCCTTCACACAAGTCAGGGGTGGGGTGCCTCTGCACGTGCGCACGTGCACATCTCTATTCTATATATCAGGAACGGCTGAGCCGATTGTGTTCAAATTTGGCGTGTGGTTAACTGGTTAGGGCCTCTCAGCCGCCACTTTCCCACAAGTCAGGGGTGGGGTACCTCTGCACGTGCGCACCCCTTTTTGTATCTCAGAAACTACTTGCCCGATCGAGTTGAAATTTGGTGTGGTGTCAGGCAACAGTACCTACTAGGAAAGCAACACCCTTCTGCGTGCGCATACCAACCTCACCATACATTTCCTTCGCGCTCGCTCGTTCATCGCCAACTACGGCGCCTTACTAGTTACTATTGTTATTGACAATCCTTTGGTGATTTTGCGTACCGTTTGTAGTATGTATTTACTTATGTATTTACTGGCAATGTGGTGGGTTGTAATTTTTTAGGATGCTGTTGTAGCCTACAACCCCGAAAGTATATAAAGTTCACCCATGCCGGTCTAGCCGCCAGCTATCCATCACTCTGCTGTCTAGTATAAGCGCCTCACTGACTTGAGAGTTCTTTATCGCAATAGACTGGACGCGTTATTAAATTACTCAAAACCAACGAAGCGCGAAGTATTTCATCACAGCACATTCTAAAATGTAAACTTGCATATTTCAACAGCATACTTAGCTGTCATGGCGAGTCATACTTCCATGGCGAAACGCGATCCGCTCGATGGTTTCTTCAACTTTGTAACCGAGTGGCAGCCAAGTCACGAGTACATTTCAGTGACCCGACGTTGACGCTCCAGTGGGAGCCGATGGGCGATGTCATGGGCCTGACAGCGACGCTGTTGCCGAGCCCCGGCGACCGCTGCTGGAATTCACGATCGATTACAATCGTAATACCATTTAAACTCGCACAAAAGACGTGCACCTGCCAGTCCTCGACCGAAAAAAAGCTGAGCCAGCAGCAGGATCAAAGGATAAAGAAAGAACCGGCGACACTGACAGACCTTGCCAGCCGAGCTCCTGCAGGCGCACGATTTCGGCTGTCCCGCGTGTCATCGTAGCGGTGTCAACCGGTCATCAACTGAAAAAACGACGCAGCAAAGCAAGCGGAGCAGTTATCGTAACCGGCCACGGTGCCGCCAGGTTACGGTAGGCTCCGTCTGCGTATATACATCGGACAACTGATTTACGCCGTAGGGGGTATTTAGTGGGAATTAGCCCTGCAAAATACCCCATGGCCGTGGTGGAAACGGCCCAGCATTTCTACTTATTCCCAGCATTTCTACTACCGCTGCGAACTTTACGCCTATGATCCTCCGTTCCGGCAGCAGCTTTGCGTTCCTCCAGCGGAGCGTTGGATAATTAGGAAAAAAACTCTCCCCCCCCCGGTTAACGACTGTTTTGCGTTGAGGATCAGACGCAACCCCCCCCCCTCCCCTGTAGTTTTCGCCTCTTCGCGTTGATGACCCGACGCTACCCCCCCCCCCCCTCGGTCAACAACTTATCGCAGATGAAGATGAGCGTAATCCCCCCCCCCCCTCCAACCCTAGATCCACCAGTGCTGCTCTCCCCCCCGGCGGTAGTAGAAATGCTTGGTTGGAGATCGCATATATTTTTTCCTGGACATTAAATTGGGTTCAAAGACGAGCCCATGCTCCGAACTATGGGACCGATCTGGGTCATTTCTTCACCATTCGATCCGGCGTGGCCAAAAACGGTGCCATATTGGCTTTTATACAGTTTGGTCCACTCTAAGTGGACCAAATTGGATTTTTGTTGTGGTTTTGGTCTAATTTGGTCCACTTAGAGTGGACCAATCTGTATAAAATCCAAAATGGCACCGTTTTTGGCCACGCCGGATCGAATGATGAAGAAATGACCCAGATCGGTCCCATAGTTTCGGAGCATGGGCTCGTCTTTGAACCAATTTAATGTCCAGAAAAATATCCAGAAAAATATATGCGTTGCGATATGGCCGTTTCCACCTCAGCCATGTGGTATTTTGCAGGGCTAAATATCCCACTAAATACCCTACGGCGTAAATCAGCTGTCCGATGTATATACGCGGCTCAGGCGGCCTCCGCTCCGGTGATACCCACACCGACTGACCTCGCCGATCCAGTGGAGAATGTACCGAACCTCGACATCAGCAGCTTTGCATGGTCGATGAGCAACAGAAAGCCCCAGTGTCTGGATTACCCGGCAAGTGATTATGAGCGGAATTTCCCAGGATTTCCATCCCGGGGCCGGTGTAAGGTGCCCACCACGCCAAGTCAAGACGGGATTATCATGCTCATGGACCCCCGGACATGCTGACAACACATGGCGCCAGCGCCGGCCTCCGACCGTTGGACCGCGATATCGGGCACAAAATCACCCACTGCGCCCATCCCTCCGACAGCTAAGATCGCGATTTATCTCACAAGAGCAATCTGCGACAGTTAGGT
>JAXIVJ010006882.1:5000-60000 GCA_036785665.1 Chirona hameri
CAGAGGGTCCCTTGGACGCTCGAAAAAGCCCTATGCATGTCAGAGGGGCCTCTGACCAGACCAAAAGGGCCCCTGAGCGGGTCAGAGGGTCCCCTGAACACGTCGAATGGGGCCCTAGCCTGCACCGAGGGGCCCCTGCGCAGGTCGCCAGACCCCTGAGCATGTCGACAAGGTGACAAAGCGGTCAGCGCAGTCCCTTGCCAGGTGATAATGGCCCCTGCTCAGGTTGGAAGGCCCCTGGACTAATCAGAGGGCCCCTGGGAAGTTACAAGGACCATGTGCAGGTAATAGGGGCCCTGACTAGACCGAAAGGGTCCTTAGATGGGTCAGAAGGGTCCCTGAACATGCCGAATGGGCCCCTAGTCAGCTCTGAGGGGCCCAGGGCAGGTCGGAGGGCACTCGGAGCATGTCGCAAGGCGACAAAGCAGCCAGCTCAGTCCCTGGCCTGGTCGGAAGGGCCCCTTAGAAGGCTAGAGGGCCCCTGGAGAGACCAGAGGGCTCCTGCAAAAGTCAAAGGGTCCCTGTGCAGATCGGAGTGGCCCCTGACCAGACCAAAAGGACCTCTGGGCGGGTAAGAAGGGCCCTGAACATGCCGAATTGGCCCCTAGTCAGCACGGAGGGGCCCCAGGGCAGGTCGAAGGGCCCCTTGAACATGTCGGCAGGGCGACAAAGCAGCCAGCGCAGTCCGACCAGAAGAGTCGCTGGGCAGATCGGAGGGGCTCCTGAGCCAGTCAAAGTGGCCCCTGGCTAGAGCGAAAGGGTCACTGGGCCGGTCGGAAGGGCCCTTGAACATGCCGGATGAGTTCCTAGCCAGATTGGAGGGGCCCCTGGGCAGGTCAGAGGGCCCCTGTGCATGTCGGCAGGGAGACAAAGCAGCCAGTGCAGTCTCTGGCCAGGTCGTAAGGACCTATGGACAGGCCGAATGGCCCCTTGACACACAAGAGGGGCTTCTTGGAAGGTCAGAGGAGTCCCTGGTCAGACCGGAAGGACCAAAAGCACGTAGAGATCCCAGATGAAGATTAAATACAAAGAGGACGTACTCCACAAGACAAATATTAAAAGCTGCGCTTTCAAGCAAGTTGAAAATAAGGGCTGTGATTCTCTATTTATAGTGTTCAGGTTTGATCATAAATAAATGGCAATCTGTGGAACGTGAAACACGAAAATTATATTAAATATACATTACATAATATTGCAGGCTGGGTGGGCCCTTTTGGCTAAGGGCCCTTTTTCTGGAAAAGCTGCCCTCCCCCCAACCGACAATATGTGGCACCGGCCCTGACTCTTTGAGTCCCCACTTTATAAACCGAACACTGAACGTGTTTATTCGTTGGGACGTTCCGAGGACCGTCGCCGTCCCAACCAGTTTCGGTCAATCCATATCTTCCTTGCCTCGTTAGCACGGCATGCACGCGAACAATGTCTTCCAGTGTACCGAGTTTTCCTCGCTTTTCCTCCCTGACCAGACGCACATAACCGCCGCAGGGGAAACGTGTCTGGGGAAAACACACGACGCCGCGGAGGACGGGTGTCTGGGGAAAACACACGACGACGCGGAGGACACACGACGGGGGTCTGGGAAAAACACACGACGCCGCGGAGGACGGGTGTATGGGAAAACACACGACGCCGCGGAGGACGGGTGTGGGTCAGTTACCAGGTGGGTCGATTGCCAGGTGGGTCGGTTGCCAGCTGGGTCAGTTGCAAAGTAGGTCAGTGGCCAAGTCGTGGCGGCATTTATCGGACCGGACTGGCTAAACGGCACTGTTCGATAGTGGCTATCAATGTGTTTATTTGGGCTTTGTTTTATTGGGTGACATACCTGGCAGTAGGAGTAGGAAAAAGAACAGTGTGGAATCAGGTATCAACCATATCATGCACAAACTTTTTGCAAATATGTCTTAGAACTCCATGTTTGACATCATGGGTGCACTAGCCACTAATGTAGTAAATAGTTGAAGAAAACAAACATGTATGCTTCTCTTGCAGTAAAGGGACTTTCTCAGATGTTTCGGGGGGGGGGGGGACGTGCCCCCTGTGTCCCCGTGGATCCGCCCCTGTTTCAAAGCGCAAGTTTGTAAAACAAGCTACGAATAAAACCACTTGTTGAACCGATGCTACTCGATTCCACTTTGTCACACTGATCTCACTCACAGTTGGTTACTTTGCATCTCCTTATAAGGACCCTCTCACTCACAGTTGGTTACTTTGCATCTCCTTATAAGAACCCTGACCCTGAACGTCCGTCACGCATTGGATCAAAAACAATAAGGGCGATATTATCATACACACGGCTGAGACAATCACCGATAAAGATCACCCTTCCGATGTCATTCCCAAGTGTGCAGGGGCGAGTGGTGCTCGGGGAGGGGGAGAGGGCTGGAGGGGGGCGCGAAGGGGAGGGGACGGGGTGGCGCGGCGGTGACACCTGCGCGACAGGTGTACGACCGTTGGTCGACGCTCCTTGTTTGGCCATTGTCACATTGTGCAAGTGTGACGGCAAGTGTGGGCTGTGGCACACAGGCACGCGCGGTTAATTATATTTTCCGATCTGTCAACACCTCATCACATTCGCGGCCCAGGTCTATACATTGACACGTGCGGCAATAATGTGATTTATTGCCACCGACATTGTATGGCCTCTACTACGTGCACCTTTTATCCTCTGTGCCATGGCTTCAGAGATAATGTATGTTGTGTTAATGGTGTAGTATTAATGATAGGACACTGGCAGCATTGCTAACTAGAGTTACAGAAATAGACCCAGCTGAGCCCACGCGTGACCTCGGTGCACGCCATGATATTCCAGATAAGCTGACATGCTGTGTCTGACTGACAAGTCATGCATTCCGAGCGCAATATGCTGACTGCGTCAAACTCAGGCCACGCTGCGCTCCTGCGTCAAACTCAGGTCACGCTGCGCTCCTGCGTCAAACTCAGGCCACGCTGCGCTCTTGCGTCAAACTCAGGACACGCTGCGCTCCTGCGTCAAACTCAGGACACGCTGCGCTCCTGCGTCAAACTCAGGACACGCTGCGCTCCTGCGTTAAACTCAGGTCACGCTGCGCTCCTGCGTCAAACTCAGGCCACGCTGCGCTCCTGCGTCAAACTCAGGACACGCTGCGCTCCTGCGGTGTACGTCAAACTCAGGCCACGCTGCGCTCCTGCGGTGTACGTCAAACTCAAGACACGCTGCGCTCCTGCGGTGTACGTCAAACTCAGGCCACGCTGCGCTCCTGCGGTGTACGTCAAACTCAGGCCACGCTGCGCTCCTGCGGTGTACGTCAAACTCAGGCCACGCTGCGCTCCTGCGGTGTACGTCAAACTCAGGCCACGCTGCGCTCCTGCGGTGTACGTCAAACTCAGGCCACGCTGCGCTCCTGCGGTGTACGTCAAACTCAGGCCACGCTGCGCTCCTGCGGTGTACGTCAAACTCAGGCCACGCTGCGCTCCTGCGGTGTACGTCAAACTCAGGCCACGCTGCGCTCCTGCGGTGTACGTCAAACTCAGGCCACGCTGCGCTCCTGCGGTGTACGTCAAACTCAGGCCACGCTGCGCTCCTGCGGTGTACGTCAAACTCAGGCCACGCTGCGCTCCTGCGGTGTAGCACACCACGTATGTAATATGTATGTATCACCACGAGTTATACCAGTAGCAGCTGCAGTGCGTAGCCGGCATTTTCATCCATTTTTTGCAAATTTATTGCAAGCCGATTGGATCATATCAAACGACTTTGACCTAGCCCACATTGAAATGGGTTTTAGATATGATGTAGGTATTATGACGTATCTTCCTTGTCATTATGACATCATTAGTATTTGTTTTACTTGTGTTTACTTCGCACGCTATACGTTAATACAACACAATACACAACATCACGTCGTCAATACAACACAATACAGCACATCACGTCGTCAATACAACACAATACAGCACATCACGTCGTCAATACAACACAATACAGCACATCAACTCGTCGTCAATACAACACAATACAGCACAACTTCACGTCGTCAATACAACACAATACAGCACAACAACACGTCGTCAATACAACACAATACAGCACATCACGTCGTCAATACAACACAATACAGCACAACATCACGTCGTCAATACAACACAATACAGCACATCAAAACGTCGTCAATACAACACAATACAGCACATCACGTCGTCAATACAACACAATACAGCACAACATCACGTCGTCAATACAACACAATACAGCACAACATCACGTCGTCAATACAGCTCAATACAGCACAACATCACGTCGTCAATACAACACAATACAGCACATCACGTCGTCAATACAACACAATACAGCACAATATCACGTCGTCAATACAACACAATACAGCACATCAACACGTCGTCAATACAACACAATGCAGCACATCACGTCGTCAATACAACACAATACAGCACAACATCACGTCGTCAATACAACACAATACAGCACAACATCACGTCGTCAATACAACACAATACAGCACATCACGTCGTCAATACAACACAATACAGCACAACATCACGTCGTCAATACAACACAATACAGCACATCACGTCGTCAATACAACACAATACAGCACATCAACACGTCTTCAACACAATACAATACAGCACAACATCACGTCGTCAATACAACACAATACAGCACATCACGCCGTCAATACAACACAATACAGCACATCACGTCGTCAATACAACACAATACAGCACAACATCACGTCGTCAATACAACACAATACAGCACATCACGGCGTTAATACAACACAATACAGCACATCACTTCGCCAATACAACACAATACAGTACATCACGTCGTCAATACAACATAATACAGCACATCACGTCGTCAATACAACACAATACAGCACAACATCACGTCGTCAATACAACACAATACAGCACATCACGGCGTTAATACAACACAATACAGCACATCACTTCGCCAATACAACACAATACAGTACATCACGTCGTCAATACAACACAATACAGCACATCACGTCGTCAATACAACACAATACAGCACAACACGTCGCCAATACAACACAATACAGCACAACAACACGTCTTCAATACAACACAATACAGCACAACATCACGTCGTCAATACAACACAATACACAACAACACGTCGTCAATACAACACAATACAGCACAACATCACGTCGTCAATACAACACAATACAGCACAACACGTCGTCAATACAACACAATACACATCATCACGTCGTCAATACAACACAATACACAACATCACGTCGTCAATACAACACAATACAGCACATCAACACGTCGTCAATACAACACAATACACAACATCACGTCGTCAATACAACACAATACAGCACAACATCACGTCGTCAATACAACACAATACAGCACAACACGTCGTCAATACAACACAATACAGCACAACACGGCGTCAATACAACACAATACAGCACATCATCACGTCGTCAATACAACACAATACAGCACATCACGTCGTCAATACAACACAATACAGTACAACATCACGTGGTCTTGCCCCCTAATCTATCATGCTAATGGAATGTCCGACCCGTTGTTGACATGTTCACACATTGTTGCCCGTTGTTGACATGTGCAGCACCGCCTGACACCGTCCGTCACGGCACAGTCCGTCCGTCATCGCCAAGGCTGAGGGCCATAGGGCAGACGTCTAATTCATCTCACCTGAAAATCACGCTGATCTCTTCTCCGTCACACACACAGCACAGCTACACCGCCGCACAGCCCGCTCCGCATCTGAGCCCACCGCCCACCGCCCACCGCCCACCGCCCACCGCCCACCGCCACACCGCCACCGCCCACCGCCACACCGCCACCGCCCACCGCCACACAACCGCCGCCGCAGCGCCACACAGCCACCGCCACACCGCCACACCGCCACCGCCCACCGCCACACAGCCGCCGCCGCAGCCGCCTTCTCCCGACTGCGACAATGCCGTGCTGGTCGGCGACTGCTGTGCTGGTCGGTCGCACGGTCATAGAATACGTAGGTCGGAGACTGACGAACCGACGGAGCGACAGCGGACGGTGAGCGGCGGGGCCAGCTGATATCGAGCCAACGGCAGAGGCGGTGCCAGGGACGGTACCTGGGGGGTCAGGAGGGACACCAGGGTCCACGGTACCTGGGGGGTCAGGAGGGACACCAGGACCCACGGTACCTGGGGGGGGGGGGGGGGTCAGGAGAGACACCAGGGCCCACGGTCCCTGGGGGTCAGGAGGGACACCAGGGCCCACGGTCCCTGGGGGTCAGGAGGAACACCAGGGCCCACGGTCCCTGGGGGTCAGGAGGGACACCAGGGCTCACGGTCCCTGGGGGGTCAGGAGGGACACCAGGGCCCACGGTACCTGGGGGTCAGGAGGGACACCAGGGCCCACGGTCCCCACGGGGTCAGGAGGAACACCAGGGCTCACGGTCCCGGGGGGTCAGGAGGGACACCAGGGCCCACGGTACCTGGGGGGTCAGGAGGGACACCAGGGCCCACGGTCCCGGGGGGGGGGTCAGGAGGGACACCAGGGCCCACGGTCCCCGGGGGGGGGTCAGGAAGGACACCAGGGCCCATGGTCCCCGGGGGGGGGGGGGGGTCAGGAGGGACACCAGGGCCCACGGTACCTGGGGCCCACGGTACCAGGGGGGTCAGGAGGGACACCAGGGCCCAATCTTACCCAGTGCCGGGAATACACAAGTACGCAGTACGGCATCACAAGTACGGCATGCCGTAGATGCGTACTTGGGGCGTGTGTGGCCTCGGTCGCCGTAGGTGTGACGTCAGCATGCCGTGAATGGACCAAACAGAGTAAATAGTCAGCTGTTTGCCGATCTCGCGGCCGCCGATCAGGGCTGCGCCACGGCACAATATCGGCTGTGTTTTGCAGTAGACAGTGTCGATTAGTAATTATACAATAGTATTAGATTACAAAATAAATCCAGGTCATATCATATTTAGTGTTGAAATTAAACAGCGAGCAGATGAACCCAATCTTACCAAATGCCGTGAATGAGCAAGTACGGCATGCCGTAGATGCAGGATATGCCGTGAATGCTAAAAATGCCGCATTTACTGAACCACGGCATTAGGCAGCGCGATACCGCATCGCCGAAATGGCCAAGATGGGAGAGGGTGGGGCTGGAAATCCTTAGAACGACGGCTCGATTCCGGTGGCAACATTTTTGCCGGCCGGCGCTAGGTAGTACGGCCTACTACGGCGTGGTAAAATTGCGTACAACCACGAACATACAGAGGATAAATTTGTTCAGGTCAAAGTCAGTTGTCTGTCAGCAGATTTGTGTTATGTAGCTGCAATAATTATCGGGTAGCACTAGTAATATGCATTGCAGGATTCATTTATCTATAGGAAGTCGATCCAGTGGCGTCGCCACAAAATTTTGAGTGGGGAGAGGCAACCAGGGATTTGGGGGAGCAGCCCAAATGTTAACATCCTGCGAATATGGGGCCGGACTTCGGCCGGAGCGCTCCTGCCCTCCCCCCCCCCCCCTCCCCCCTTCCACACTCCACCCCCCCCCCTCTTCACACTCCCCAGGCCCGCCCCCCGGTCGCAACGCCCCTGACTCGATCAAAATCAAATTAACAGCTTAAATTCATAATGGTTTTACTTTGAAAAAAATAGGAATAATCGCTTTGGTCTGTATGGCGACTCGAGCTTCTGTTTGTAAACCAGTAGCTAGAGTAGCTACGCTTACAGTAGCTAGAGTAGCTACGCTTACAGTAGCTACGCTTACAGTAGCTAGAGTAGCTACGCTTACAGTAGCTAGAGTAGCTACGCTTACAGTAGCTAGAGTAGCTACGCTTACAGTAGCTAGAGTAGCTACGCTTACAGTAGCTAGAGTAGCTACGCTTACAGTAGCTAGAGTAGCTACGCTTACAGTAGCTAGAGTAGCTACGCTTACAGTAGCTAGAGTAGCTACGCTTACAGTAGCTAGAGTAGCTACGCTTACAGTAGCTAGAGTAGCTACGCTTACAGTAGCTAGAGTAGCTACGCTTACAGTAGCTAGAGTAGCTACGCTTACAGTAGCTAGAGTAGCTACGCTTACAGTAGCTAGAGTAGCTACGCTTACAGTAGCTAGAGTAGCTACGCTTACAGTATCTAGAGTAGCTACGCTTACAGTAGCTAGAGTAGCTACGCTTACAGTAGCTAGAGTAGCTACGCTTACAGTAGCTAGAGTAGCTACGCTTACAGTAGCTAGAGTAGCTACGCTTACAGTAGCTAGAGTAGCTACGCTTACAGTAGCTAGAGTAGCTACGCTTACAGTAGCTCGAGTAGCTACGCTTACAGTAGCTAGAGTAGCTACGCTTACAGTAGCTCGAGTAGCTACGCTTACAGTAGCTACGCTTAGCTAGAGTAGCTACGCTTACAGTAGCTACGCTTTTCCGAAATGGAAGCAATGATTTCAATACAAACCGATGAATACGGTTCAGAATATATGTCTAATGTGCAATATATCACAACTAAACAAAACTTGTTGCATCTATCTCAGGATCGGCCAGCGAAACAGTGACACACAAGCAACAGCCGATATTGCAGGAGCAATAGAATAGAGTACAGGTCATGGGGGGGGGGGCATTAACCGGCACCCTGGTGGGCCTCTGAGACGCCGGACGGGGGGACGGCGTGGTGTGGTGAGAAGGTGAGTGGTGTGGTGTAGACAGGGTGAGTAAAGGAGGCAGATATGTGACCAAGGTATCAGAGAGGACAGAGGCGTACCCAGGTTGGTCACCGAGGAGGGTAAAGGGTCCAGCGATTGGGTGAAGCTTTGGTAAAGGTGACCGGGAGAGAACTGAGTAAATTGGAAGGAAGGCTGGTCAGCGAGAACATTGGTCAAATGTGTGAGCTCAGTTAGTGAAGGCGTTAGCTGATCTCGTATATGAGATGAGAGCACTCCGCATGAGGGTAATAGAGAGCTTCTGATGATAAAGATAATCCGCAGCAATACGGTACATCCATCACTCGAGCTGTGGGCGCTTGTGAGGCAGTGTGAGCGTGACGACGTGAGATCAATCATCTGGGGAGGGATTCCAGGAATGTGAGCAGACATGACGCAGAGGCAGTCAGCTGACTGACTGGGGCGGAGTCACGTGACTGACGGGGGCGGAGTCACGTGACTGACGGGGGCGGAGTCACGTGACTGACGGGGGCGGAGTCACGTGACTGACGGGGGCGGAGTCACGTGACTGACGGGAGCGGAGTCACGTGACTGACTGGGGCGGAGTCAGGGCAGGGGCTGGGGGCGCCAGCTGGTGGAGTGGAGGTGGCAGCGGCAGATGTAACACAGGTCACACACACACACACACACACACACACACACACACACACACACACACACACACACACACACACACACACACACACACACACACACACACACACACACACACACACACACACACACACACACACACACACACACACACACACACACACACACACACACACACACACACACACACACACACACACACACACACACACACACACACACACACACACACACACACACACACACACACACACACACACACACACACACACACACACACACACACACACACACACACACACACACACACACACACACAAACACACACACACACACACACACACACACACACACACACACACACACACACACACACACACACACACACACACACACACACACACACACACACACACACACACACACACACACACACACACACACACACACACACACACACACACACACACACACACACACACACACACACACACACACACACACACACACACACACACACACACACACACACACACACACACACACACACACACACACACACACACACACACACACACACACACACACACACACACACACACACACACACACACACACACACACACACACACACACACACACACACACACACACACACACACACACACACACACACACACACACACACACACACACACACACACACACACACACACACACACACACAACGCATTTTATTGAAATAGGAGTACACAAGAAATACAGACAATTACCTGCAATTGGCGCAGAAGTGCTCTCGCACTTATTTCTTGGCGCCTCTCGCTTCGGTATTAATCCCGATCAACCGCCGTCCGGGTAACACAATGGTAAGCACTCACCCAACTAGTTATTTAGAGATCTGCAGCAGCCGGCAGCCGTGCCGGGGGCATCACCGGGCCCAGGCTCCCAGCTGGTGACAGATACACCAATTATGCAAAATGTTTGGTAGATAATATATAATTTTGAACACTTTTCGTGACTTCGTAAATCATTTCACCATCGAGAGTTGTGCCATGTAGGATTAAAGCAAGTTTTTCCTCATCTGGTTGTGCGGCGAAATTAACATGTATGATGTGTGTTATTGATCCAAAGAGTAACTGACGTAGCGTGTTGTATGATGGGCAATCCCCAAAAAAATAATGTCTAAAATTTTCGAGTTGTTATCCACACTGGCAGTATGGAGAGTCGATTTTTTTCATGTTGAATGTATGGGCGTTTAATTTCGACATTTCGACTCTTAGCCGCATGAGCAGGCAATTCCCAGTTTTTGACTCAAGGGAGTAATATAAGGGTGGTTTGTCTGGAGTTGATTGTTTTGCTACCTCTCTTTTGAAAGATTTGGTCGTGAGTATTTATCTGATTTCGTTGTTTTGATGGTTCCAATGTAGTGTTGTTGCTGGAATGTAAGAGTTGTGATATTTGGTAGTACGATTGGTTGGTTCCGTCATGGTTGTAGCATTTCTCAATGATCTGTTTGTTGTGTTTATTCTTCTTGCCGGTAGGATCGCTCTAATATCATTTGGAATTGTCAGGTTGTTAACAAGTGAGTGGTATAGGCTTAATTTGTGCTGTTTCCTGCGTTCTGATAGGGAGCTCCATCCTAGTTCTGCTTTTAGTTTTTCTGATGAAGTTCGAAAGAGAGTTTCGGTGATAAATCTAGCAGCCCTATTTTGGAGTCTTTCTAGTCGGATGGCGTCATAGGTCGTGATGATTCCGTCGTAAATAACGTCAGAGTTGTCGAAATAGGGTATAATGTAGGTTGTATATATTTGGTATAGGATATCCCTTGGCAAATATGGGGCGATCGGGTACAAGGATCCCAAATTTCTGTTTACTTTTTTTTATAGTTTCATTAACATGTTCCTTGAACCGCAAATATTCTGAAAATATTAGTCCTAAGTGTTTGTGGCTAGTGTGTATGGGTATGGGATCACCGCCAAAAGTTAGCTTTGGTGAGGATAATATGGTTCTATTACTGCAAGTTTGTTGAACTGTTTTTGTAGCATTGAAAGTTATGATCCATTCTTGCCCGTACTTATGAATTTCATTTAGATCTTTTTGTAGAGATTGTTGAACCGCGGCCATGTTGCTTGGTGTATGAGGGGCATAACTAGAAGTGTCATCTGCAAACAAATAGAGTTTCATTCGAAGTTCGGCTTGATCGATCATTTAAGTAAAGGATTGCCAACAGGGGGCCAAGGACAGACCCTTGGGGACAGCCTGCGTTGGTCTTAAGAACAGTTGAAAAGGTGTCGCCAATTTTCACTCTTTGTCTTCTGTCAGTTAAGTAGGAGGTAAGCCATTTAAGAAGGTTGTCGGTCAGTCCAAATTCATGTAAACACTTGTGAAGAAGTCCTCTATGCCAAATTTTGTCGAAGTAGCGAGATATGTCGAGGTAAATAGTAGTGAAGTCTTGTCCTGTGTCAAGAGACTTATATAGGTTGTGGGAGAGGAACATTAATTGGAGCTGGGTGCTGTGATTTGGCCTATATCCACTTTGCTTTTCAGTTAGAAGCTGATGATTAGTTAAATGTTCATATATTCGTTCAAACACTATTTGTTATAGGACTTTTGAGAGACATGGCAAGAGACTTATGGGTCGGTAATTTGAGACATTTGAAGCAGATCCTTTGTTTTTAAAAATGGGTTTGATATTTGCGAGCTTCCAAGAGTGGGGAAAGATGCCATCTTGAAGCGATTTATTAAATGTATTTGCCGCCAAGGTTAGTCACCTTGGTGGGGGTGAATCAATAGAAAGGTTGATATCACCAATGAGAAAAAAGATTGACACGGAGAAACATTAGAGGGTTTTATGTTTTCCTGGATTGCAACAAAGTCTTTGCAACTCAATGATCGACTTCATTGATCGACTTCACCTATAATTATGTTTGACATCTAAACCAAACTAAAATGTAGACGATAAATGAATATGTGCTAACAAAGTGGTAAACGTGAATGAATGAGGTAAAATTCCAATTCATATTTTGTATTTTGCCATTGGTAACTCCATCTCGGACAATTTAATGGGATATTGATGCCGTTCAACGCGTCAAAATGGCAGACGATGCGACAACGTTGCCATATAAACCAACTGGCAACTTGTCAATGCGCCGGAATGGTAAAACGTGCGTCATTGTCGAGCGAGTTACACCACATCGACTTCATTGCGCCTGAGGCACTCTTTTGCAAAACATAATGGCGGAAATGTTCGCTGATGATAATTTACACAGTTTGTGTTTCGGCAGCATCGATGTCAGAGGCACACGAGTGTGCTCTTATGATTAAACAAACTTTCGATACTCTGCAACAGCTATTTGGTCACACAAAAGGCATCGATCGGTGAGCGGAAATTTTCCCCATCATGCGCTGCCTGAGTCGGCAACTATTATTTAGCTGTGTATTATGCTGTTATTTAGCTGTGTAGTATGCTGTCAGTGTGTAGCCGCAGCCCCGTCACATGCAGTTCCGAGTTCACGCCCTTAGCAAACGGGACCCAAATACAACGCAAATATCATTTCAGATTGTCGATATATTGCGCAATGGCACAGTATTGCACGAAAGAAAGAAAGACGAAAGAGCCTATTCAATCTGCTTAGATTATACAAACACACGAATTCTGAAATGTTGCTACTACTTGGGTAGGAATGCTCATATATCTGCTTTCACGGATATTTTGAAACAAGTATTCGTAAGACCTGACACTTTTGAGTTCCTAGTACCTACCCATCCAATTAGTAGTATTAGCCGTTTTCACGAAGGATTTTGCGTTTGGGGCGTTTGGGGCGTTTTGGGGCGATTGGGGCGATTGGGGCGTTCGGGGCAAATGGGTCTATAACTCGTAGGAACACGGCTTTTCCCGGTGATTTTTGATATCAATCGCAACTCTATGAATTAATGCATTTTCCTGGAAATTCCATTTTAATGAGCCACCACGTGACTCCGGCGCCAGCCGGCCCGTTACCATGGCGACGAGCTAGCCGGTCGCCTGACGTCACGTTGCGCATGTGCAGAACCGTGGTCTGCGCCCAGCCATGTCCGTTCGATCTAGAGCAACCATTTTTGAGTTTTCAGTACCAGTGGCTGCAGAAAGACCGTTTATAAGTGCCTTTTCTGAGGTTCTTTCAGCTTTTTATGAGATTCATCAATTAATCAATTAATCAAATAAAAACCATTTGGGGTGATTCGAAATGCGTAAGGATTGTTTCGATTTTCGGAAACCAACAAAGTTACCGCTCTACAGTAGCGCACGCAGGATTCCATTGGGGGAGGGGGGGGGGGGGGGGGTCAGAGCCCTAAAAGCGGGCCCCCATGTGAACGGGCCCCCATCCGTTTTTAGAAAACTTCGCGGATTTCGGTCACTTGTTTTTGAGCGGGCCCCCTACAGCATGGGACCTGAGACATTATAATTGTCTTGTCAATGTCGTGTAAGGTGACTGCGTGCGCTACTGATGTGCGAATTTTAGGTGCGTGTGCTACTGATGTGCGGTACAACTGTCGATAGTAAATTTGACGAAATGAGGTAAATTACAACAACAAAAAATATATTTTACAGGGTAGGCAGGTTAGGCAGTCCGATCCCCGGTAGTTATGTCATCATCATCATCGTTGGGGTTTTAGAGCGCCGCGACTACGTCATTCGCGCCCACCATCATGTTGCCAAAAGTTGTCATAAACCATTTCCTGAAGCAACAATGGATAATGTAAAAAAATACGTATCAATATCAAATACGCCCGTATCAAGAATTTGCAAGGATCAGGCCCTGTTGGAACCGGGCCTTCGTTTTGACCGGGCCCTATATCACGTCTTTCCCAGCACCGGGCCCCTGCCTCGATCAGGCCTGACCAAGACCGGGCCCCTACCAGAAACGGGCCCGTATCAAGAATATGCAAGGACCAGGCCCTGTTGTGACCGGGCCCCATATCACGCCTTTGTCAGCACCGGGCCCCTGCCTCGATCAGGCCTGACCAAGACCGGGCCCCTACCAGAAACGGGCCCGTATCAAGAATATGCGAGGACCGGGCCCTGTTGTGACCGGGCCCTCGTCCTGACCGGGCCCCATGCCACGTCTTTTCCAGCACCGGGACCCTGCCTCGATCGGAACTGACCAAGACGGGGCTTCTTCCAGAAACGGGGCCCGTATCAAGAATATGCAATGAACGGGCCCTGTTGTGACCGGGCCCTCGTTCTGACCGGGCCCCATATCACGCCTTTGCCAGCACCGGGCCCCTGCCTCGATCGGGCCTGAGCAAGACCGGGCCCCTACCAGAAACGGGCCCGCATCAATAATGTTCAAGTACCGGGCTCTCGTTCTGACCGAGCCCCATATCACGCCTTTGCCAGCACCGGTCCCCTGCCTCGATCAGGCCTGACCAAGACCGGGCCCCTACCAGAAACGGGCCCGTGTCAAGAATATGCGAGGACCGGGCCCTGTTGTGACCGGGCCCCATCATCCCATGCCACGCCTTTGCCAGCACCGGGCCCCTACCTCGATCGGGCCTGACCAAGACCGGGCCCCTACCAGAAACGGGCC
Source organism: Chirona hameri (assembly GCA_036785665.1). Taxonomy (NCBI): domain Eukaryota; kingdom Metazoa; phylum Arthropoda; class Thecostraca; order Balanomorpha; family Balanidae; genus Chirona; species Chirona hameri. The sequence goes on from JAXIVJ010006882.1 coordinate 19,890, forward strand.
CCTCAGAAATTTCGGGGGGGGGGGGGGTCAGCTGACCCCTTTGACCCCCCTCCCCCTGTGTGCGCCACTGCCGCTCTAAATAGGACGATCTCAGCGGGACGGAGCGACGTTGAATTAAGGTCTGTCTATGCTTTTGACATTTTATTGCATTTTTCATCATAATATTAGATTTCTTTGTCATTAATATCTTCAATTTTGCCCTAACTAACTGTCAATTGCGTATTTATTTAATCGAGGCTAGTATACTAGTATATTTTTAGCCTCTTTTTAGGGCGTTTGCGGTATGTTTTGTAGAAGGAGCTAACACAAAACAAAATTGCCAGATTTGCTCATGAATTTGAATATTCAAAGCAAACTAACGGGAAATATTGCATTGTAAGAGCATAGACTTATTCATGAATTCATAAAATTGCGATTGATACCAAAAATAACCGGGAAAAGCCTTGTTCTTACGAGCTATAGACCAAATCGCCCCAAACGCCCCACACACCCCAATCGCCCCAAACGCGCCAAACGCCCCAAATGCCCCAAACGTAAAATCCTTCGTGAAAACGGCTAATATGGAGGATATTGCATTTCTTCTAAATGCGTTTATGACCCATTCAATAATTTCCTCATTACATTCTTGTTTCCACATTCTTAAATATATGTCCTTCGGTAATATTCTGCAGCGGCAATGTTTGCCACTAGAGCTGCAACTTTCAAACCGACAAACCCGCAGTCTGTGCAGGTATCGGACACGCAGTCAAATGGACACGTTGTCACGTCACGTATCGGACACGTTGTCACCATTACAATCAGGATGCTTTTGTTGGTTGTTGTGAAAAGTAAGACCTCTGTTGCGCATGTGTACATCTGTCTTTCATTCGTAAATCTGATATTTGCACTGTAGGCAGGAGTTGGCCACAGGCCAGCTATACTGTGGGCGGAGCTCGGCCAGAGGTGAGGAAAAGATTAACTTTAGCTGGATGTTAACTCCACCGGGATAAGCTTGCTCTTGTTTGTGGGGTTGTGCGAGTTAACTTTCTGTTGTCTGTGCAACGTTCGCAAACTAATGTTCGATGTCTATGGGTGAGTTCATCGGAAAAAAACAGCTCCACCTGTGTTAGGAATGCCCCGACCTGCTGACAATGTTCTATTCAATGACTATCACCAGTGGAGCACCACCAGTGGTGAACTGCGGGGGTTACCAGGAACAGGGTCGGCAGGGGCGGTTACACCAGTGGTGAACTGCGGGGGTTACCAGGAACAGGGTCGGCAGGGGCGGTTACACCAGTGGTGAACTGCGGGGGTTACCAGGAATAGGGTCGGCAGGGGCGGTTACACCAGTGGTGAACTGCGGGCGTTACCAGGGACTATCCAGTGGAGCCATCGCGGCTATGCCCTAGAACGGCTTAACCCTATTCCTTGCGGACGGCTATAATTACCTTAACGTGCGGAAAGGGTGTGGGGGGGGGGGGCAGATTCTTCCCCCCCCCCTCCCCGGATATCTCGAGAACCGCTCGGTTGATTTCGATGGGACAAAAACCATTCCATTCGTCATCAAAAAATCATTCTCTTTTATTCCCAAAATTTATTTTTTATAATCAAAAATGGGGAGCTAAGGAGACAAAAATACAACAATTGTGAGTGTTTTTTATTGGTCATTGTGGTCATATGGTTGGACCGAGTTTCTTTTCATGCAACAAACGTGTTTGAGCTTGAAATGTACTGGTCTTCAACATATTAAAAGACAAGTACCCAAATTAAAAATCAGATGCGTATTCAGGGGATGTAAAATGGGGGGGGGGAGATTTTCTGAGAACAAATAGGTGCTGTTCGTGATTGTTTGGTGCGGTATGAACGTCACATGTGGACATAATTCGCTGTAATTTGTTAAATGTAATATATTGCGCATAGGCGGATCCAAGTAAGCAACGTGGGGGCACCATGCGTGTAACGCTTTTATCCTCTTACTAATTTGAAGTTGGACCTAATTTGAGGGAGGTTATCGCTTCCCATTTAATATACCCGAATGCGCCTCTGCCCAAAATTATGTAGAATCCCGGTGTTTATGATGCATATTGCAATGCAAATGTTTCTGACGCATGTATTGCACCGCAAACTACGAAGGAAGTATGCGCCACACAACCGCATTCGTAACACCCTCCCATAGACAGGAGCCTGGCACCGCCTCTGCCGGGCTGATGTTTTCAAAAATTTACACAACATGTGCAGTTCAATTTGGGGAAAATTCGGGAAATTTCAAGACGTTGAGGAGCTCTAGTAGTTGAGGAGCAGCATGCGAAAAACCACCGGGGGGAGGAGGCAGAATCTGCGCCCTCCCCGCAAGGAATAGGGTTAAATTGAACGAAAGATGACGAATTTATTAATTGAAAGAAGCTAGAAGCATTTCAATGAGGGAATTTGGTTTTAAATTAGTTCTTAACCTATTTGTGACCAATGTTCCCATTTGGGAACCTAACTTTGTGCTCTGAATGCTCGCTCTCTTGCACTCTAATTTTTGCTCGGAAACGATTGCTGCGGGAGCATTGCAAAAATTATAAACCAAATCTAGCAATAATTATTTGTATAACTATTTTGAAATTACCATCTTTACATCGTTACCACTAAAATTATATGTCCTGATATACTCGGTTACAAATGGGTAAATGCACAAAAAGCGAAATCTTCTGGTTTTGGGGACTTTGTCCAGAGATGTTTGGGGGGTTTGCCCTCATATATTTTGTGCAATTTTCCCCCAAATGAACGTTTTGTAGCCGTTCTGGGCCCGCCAGTATACAAACCTGTATGTGTAGAACAAAGCAATTGCCATTAAATGTACACGGAACCTGGAACACGGCGCGTCATCAGCCGCACGTGGCCGTCAGCGGTCCGTGTTCCCTGAACCTGGAACACGGCGCGTCATCAGCCGGCGGTCCGTGTTCCCTGTTCCCTGTTCAGGTCCATGTCACGGCGCCCGCGTTCACCGGCCGGTGCCAGTTACGTTACGCTGGCCGAGCGCATCGCGCCGTGTGTTTTTGGGGTCAACAAATTCATCAGGGGGTACCCCCAGTCAATGGCGGGTTAATATGCTCAAATACAATATTTTTTTTCCCATTTATGTACGCGAAATGCAACGTAAAAATGCAAGCTTTTAGTCATAGATGTTAAAAATGTAAATTGGTGCCAGTTTAGAAAATGCATACGTCATAAAATAAATGGTAGCTTTCGATTTGAAAGCATGTAACGTTTGAGCTAGCGTACCCTGTGTGAACTAACCTGTTACGTGGCCATTCGAGAGTGGGGTGTTGCTTCGACAAAACGGATCAAAATATTGATTGAAAATGTTCCCAACTGGGTAAGATTTAATCCTGGAAGTCTAACAGTGACATTTAAAACACTTGAAGTCCCATAAACTGTTTGTAGGGTTTGCACTTTGAATTTCCTGTGAATGATTCTAAAATCAAGTACAAAGTAGCAGGGCCCTAATAATGTAACATTAGGCATATGATGTTCAATGGTAAGCATGGCCTTCAAATATATGAAGTTAGGATTGGGGCCCAACCAATCATTTGCAGGACATGACGCCCCTGTTCAGGTGTTCATGTACACGATGACTGAGTATTAGTAGGTGTCGCTATTCTGTACTCTGTAGTACTAACCATAGTTACTATAACAAAAGGTTAGGCAGATCATACGTCACTGATTCTGAAGCTGTATGACTGTACTAAGGCTATATGACCAAGTATTTATGACTGGGACTATATGACCAAACTGACCCGGTTTTGGAATCAGAACATCTCTACCAATCCATAAAGGTAGGGCAAGCCAACAGTTTCCCAGTAGGATCTTCATGGGACAATCCCCAAAACACCAATTTCACCGTTGGCTCATGTGTTGAAGGCCACGGACCATGACTTTAGTGACGTCAGGAATGTCAAACATATGACGGGGGCTGGTACTAACTACTATTGCATATAACTCTGATAATACTGTTATCATTGGTTTGAGTGTTGATACACTATTCAATCAATATTTATTATGGTGAGCTCAATATCACTCACCTGTGTGTTGCTATGGAAGTGAAGTGAACTGCTGGTTAAAATATTTTTGAGCTCTGACCTGAGCTTGTGCGACGCGCGCATTACTTCAAAATTATCAGGCCCAGGACCGCCCGGAGCCCAGTGATTTCCTTAAAGTTGAGGCCCGGCCCTGGCCCAGCCCATGGCCCATAGGGCCAGCCCGGCCCATGGCGAACTCTGCACTCAAACTCTTCCATTAGCGTGAATTCGTCCGACTAGAGGCACTCAAACTCTTCCCTTACTGGGAATTTGTCCGACTAGAGACACTCAAACTCTTCCATTACCGGGGATTCGTCCGACTAGAGACCCTCAAACTCTTCCATTACCGGGGATTCGTCCGACTAGAGACCCTCAAACTCCTCCATTACCGGGGATTCGTCCGACTAGAGACCCTCAAACTCCTCCATTACCGGGGATTCGTCCGACTAGAGACACTCAAACTCCTCCATTGCCGTTAATTTGTCCGACTAAAGACACTCAAAATCTTCCATTGCTGGGAATTTGTCCGACTAGAGACACTCAAACTCTTCCATTACTGGGAATTCGTCCGACTAGAAACACTCAGACCTCTCCATTACCGGAGATTCGTCCGACTAGAGACACTCAAACTCCTCCATTACCGTTAATTTTTCCGAATAAAGACACTCAAAATCTTCCATTACTGGGAATTCGTCCGACTAGAAACACTCAAACTATTCCATTACCGGGGATTCATCCGACTAGAGACCCTCAAACTCCTCCATTACCGGAGATTCGTCCGACTAGAGACGCTCAAACTCCTCCATTACCGTTAATTTTTCCGAATAAAGACACTCAAACTCTTCCCTTGCTGGGAATTTGTCCGACTAGAGACTCTCAAACTCTTCCATTACTGGGAATTCGTCCGACTAGAAACATTCAAACTCCTCCATTACCGGAGATTTGTCGACTAGAGACACTCAAACTCCTCCATTACCGTTAATTTTTCCGAATAAAGACACTCAAAATCTTCCATTACTGGGAATTCGTCCGACTAGAAACACTCAAACTATTCCATTACCGGGGATTCTTCCGACTAGAGACCCTCAAACTCCTCCATTACCGGAGATTCGTCCGACTAGAGACACTCAAACTCCTCCATTACCGTTAATTTTTCCGAATAAAGACACTCAAACTCTTCCATTGCTGGGAATTTGTCCGACTAGAGACCCTCAAACTATTCCATTACTGGGGATTCGTCCGACTAGAGACCCTCAAACTCCTCCATTACCGGGGATTCGTACGACTAGAGACCCTCAAACTCCTACATTACCGGGGATTCGTCCGACTAGAGACACTCAAACTCCTCCATTGCCGTTAATTTGTCCGACTAAAGACAATCAAAATCTTCCATTACTGGGAATTCGTCCGACTAGAAACACTCAAACTATTCCATTACCGGGGATTCGTCCGACTAGAGACACTCAAACACCTCCATTACCGGGAATTTGTCTGACTAGAGACACTCAAACTCTTCCATTACTGGGAATTTGTACGACTAGACACTCAAACTCTTCCATTAATGGGAATCCGTCCGACTAGACACTCAAACTCTTCCATTACTGGGGATTCGTCCGACTAGAAACACTAAAACTCTTCAATTACCAGGGATTCGTCCGACTAGAGACACTCAAACTCCTCCATTACTGGGAATTTGTCCGACTAGAGACACTCAAACTCTTCCAATACTGGGGATTCGTCCGACTAGAGACCCTCAAACTCCTCCATTACCGGGGATTCATCCGACTAGAGGCCCTCAAACTCCTCCATTACCGGAGATTCGTCCGACTAGAGACCCTCAAACTCCTCCATTAGCGTGATTTCGTCCGACTAGAGACACTCAAACTCCTCCATTACCGGGGATTCGTCCGACTAGAGACCCTCAAACTCCTCCATTACCGGGGATTCGTCCGACTAGAGACACTCACACTCTGCCATTACTGGGAATTTGTCCGACTAGAGACACTCAAACTCTTCCATTAGCGTGAATTCGTCCGACTAGAAACACTCAAACTCTTCCATTGCCGGGGATTCGTCCGACTAGAGACCCTCACACTCCTCCATTACCGGGGATTCGTCCGACTAGAGACACTCAAACTCTTCCATTAATGGGAATCCGTCCGACTAGAGACACTCAAACTCTTCCATTACTGGGGATTCGTCAGACTAGAAACACTCAAACTCTTCCATTACCGGGGATTCGTCCGACTAGAGACACTCAAACTCCTCCATTACTGGGAATTTGTCCGACTAGAGAAACTCAAACTCTGCCTTTACTGGGAATTTGTCCGACTAGAGACACTCAAACTCTTCCATTGGCGTGAATTAGTCCGACTAAAAACACTCAAACTCTTCCATTACCGGGGATTCGTCCGACTAGAGACCCTCAAACACCTCCATTACCGGGGATTCGTCCGACTAGAGACACTCAAACTCTTCCATTAATGGGAATCCGTCCGACTAGAGACACTCAATCTCTTCCATTACTGGGGATTTGTCCGACTAGAAACACTCAAACTCTTCCATTACCGGGGATTCGTCCGACTAGAGACACTCAAACTCCTCCATTACTGGGAATTTGTCCGACTAGAGACACTCAAACTCTTCCATTACTGGGGATTCGTCCGACTAGAGACCCTCAAACTCCTCCATTACCGGGGATTCGTCCGACTAGAGGCCCTCAAACTCCTCCATTACCGGAGATTCGTCCGACTAGAGACCCTCAAACTCCTCCATTAGCGTGATTTCGTCCGACTAGAGACACTCAAACTCCTCCATTACTGGGAATTTGTCCGAATAGAGACACTCAAACTCTGCCATTACTGGGAATTTGTCCGACTAGAGACACTCAAACTCTTCCATTAGCGTGAATTCGTCCGACTAGAAACACTCAAACTCTTGCATTACCAGGGATTCGTCCGACTAGAGACCCTCAAACTCCTCCATTACCGGGGATTCGTCCGACTAGAGACACTCAAACTCTTCCATTAATGGGAATCCGTCCGACTAGAGACACTCAAACTCTTCCATTACTGGGGATTCGTCCGACTAGAAACACTCAAACTCTTCCATTACCGGGGATTCGTCCGACTAGAGACACTCAAACTCCTCCATTACTGGGAATTTGTCCGACTAAAGACACTCAAACTCTTCCATTACTGGGGATTCGTCCGACTAGAGGCCCTCAAACTCCTCCATTACCGGAGATTCGTCCGACTAGGGACCCTAAAACTCCTCCATTAGCGTGATTTCGTCCGACTAGAGACACTCAAACTCTGCCACTACTGGGAATTTGTCCGACTAGAGACACTCAAACTCTTCCATTAGTGTGAATTCGTCCGACTAGAAACACTCAAACTCTTCCATTACCGGGGATTCGTCCGACTAGAGACCCTCAAACTCCTCCATTACCGGGGATTCGTCCGACTAGAGACACTCAAACTCTGCCACTACTGGGAATTTGTCCGATTGGAGACACTCAAACTCTTCCATTAGCGTGAATTCGTCCGACTATAAACACTCAAACTCTTCCATTACCGGGGATTCGTCCGACTAGAGACCCTCAAACTCCTCCATTACCGGGGATTCGTCCGACTAGAGACACTCAAACTCCTCCATTACCGTTAATTTGTCCGAATAAAGACACTCAAAATCTTCCATTACTGGGAATTCGTCCGACTAGAAACACTCAAACTATTCCATTACCGGGGATTCGTCCGACTAGAGACCCTCAAACTCCTCCATTACCGGAGATTCGTCCGACTAGAGACACTCAAACTCCTCCATTACCGTTAATTTTTCCGAATAAAGACACTCAAACTCTTCCATTGCTGGGAATTTGTCCGACTAGAGACCCTCAAACTCTTCCATTACCGGGGATTCGTCCGACTAGAGACCCTAAAAATCCTCCATTACCGGGGATTCGTCCGACTAGAGACCCTCAAACTCCTATATTACCGGGGATTCGTCCGACTAGAGACACTCAAACTCCTCCATTGCCGTTAATTTGTCCGACTAAAGACACTCAAAATCTTCCATTACTGGGAATTCGTCCGAATAGAAACACTCAAACTATTCCATTACCGGGGATTCGTCCGACTAGATACACTCAAACTCCTCCATTACCGGGAATTTGTCCGACTAGAGGCACTCAAACTCTTCCATTACTGGGAATTTGTCCGACTAGACACTCAAACTCTTCTATTAATGGGAATCCGTCCGACTAGAAACACTCAAACTCTTCCATTACCGGGGATTCGTCCGACTAGAGACACTCAAACTCTTCCATTACCGGGGATTCGTCCGACTAGAGACACTCAAACTCATCCATTACTGGGAATTTGTCCGACTAGAGACACTCAAACTCTTCCATTACTGGGGATTCGTCCGACTAGAGACCCTCAAACTCCTCCATTACCGGGGATTCGTCCGACTAGAGGCCCTCAAACTCCTCCATTACCGGAGATTCGTCCGACTAGAGACCCTCAAACTCCTCCATTAACGTGATTTCGTCCGACTAGAGACACTCAAACTCCTCCATTACCGGGGATTCGTCCGACTAGAGACTCTCAAACTCCTCCATTACAGGGGATTCGTCCGACAAGAGACACTCAAACTCTGCCATTACTGGGAATTTGTCCGACTAGAGACACTCAAACTCTTCCATTAGCATGAATTCGTCCGACTAGAAACACTCAAACTCTTCCATTACCGGGGATTCGTCCGACTAGAGGCCCTCAAACTCCTCCATTACCGGGGATTCGTCCGACTAGAGACACTCAAACTCTGCCATTACTGGGAATTTGTCCGACTAGAGACACTCAAACTCTTCCATTAGCGTGAATTCGTCCGACTAGAAACACTCAAACTCTTCCATTACCGGGGATTCGTCCGACTAGAGACCCTCAAACTCCTCCATTACCGTGGATTCGTCCGACTAGAGACACTCAAACTCTTCCATTAATGGGAATCCGTCCGACTAGAGACACTCAAACTCTTCCATTACTGGGGATTCGTCCGACTAGAAACACTCAAACTCTTCCATTACCGGGGATTCGTCCGACTAGAGACACTCAAACTCCTCTATTACTGGGAATTTGTCCGACTAGAGACACTCAAACTCTGCCATTACTGGGAATTTGTCCGACTAGAGACACTCAAACTCTTCCATTAGCGTGAATTCGTCCGACTAGAAACACTCAAACTCTTCCATTACCGGGGATTTGTCCGACTAGAGACCCTCAAACTCCTCCATTACCGGGGATTCGTCCGACTAGAGACACTCAAACTCTTCCATTAATGGGAATCCTTCCGACTAGAGACACTCAAACTCTTCCATTACCGGGGATTCGTCCGACTAGAGACCCTCAAACTCCTCCATTACCGGGGATTCGTCCGACTAGAGACACTCAAACTCTGCCACTACTGGGAATTTGTCCGATTGGAGACACTCAAACTCTTCCATTAGCGTGAATTCGTCCGACTATAAACACTCAAACTCTTCCATTACCGGGGATTCGTCCGACTAGAGACCCTCAAACTCCTCCATTACCGGGGATTCGTCCGACTAGAGACACTCAAACTCCTCCATTACCGTTAATTTGTCCGAATAAAGACACTCAAAATCTTCCATTACTGGGAATTCGTCCGACTAGAAACACTCAAACTATTCCATTACCGGGGATTCGTCCGACTAGAGACCCTCAAACTCCTCCATTACCGGAGATTCGTCCGACTAGAGACACTCAAACTCCTCCTTTACCGTTAATTTTTCCGAATAAAGACACTCAAACTCTTCCATTGCTGGGAATTTGTCCGAATAGAGACCCTCAAACTCTTCCATTACCGGGGATTCGTCCGACTAGAGACCCTAAAAATCCTCCATTACCGGGGATTCGTCCGACTAGAGACCCTCAAACTCCTACATTACCGGGGATTCGTCCGACTAGAGACACTCAAACTCCTCCATTGCCGTTAATTTGTCCGACTAAAGACACTCAAAATCTTCCATTACTGGGAATTCGTCCGAATAGAAACACTCAAACTATTCCATTACCGGGGATTCGTCCGACTAGATACACTCAAACTCCTCCATTACCGGGAATTTGTCCGACTAGAGGCACTCAAACTCTTCCATTACTGGGAATTTGTCCGACTAGACACTCAAACTCTTCTATTAATGGGAATCCGTCCGACTAGAAACACTCAAACTCTTCCATTACCGGGGATTCGTCCGACTAGAGACACTCAAACTCTTCCATTACCGGGGATTCGTCCGACTAGAGACACTCAAACTCATCCATTACTGGGAATTTGTCCGACTAGAGACACTCAAACTCTTCCATTACTGGGGATTCGTCCGACTAGAGACCCTCAAACTCCTCCATTACCGGGGATTCGTCCGACTAGAGGCCCTCAAACTCCTCCATTACCGGAGATTCGTCCGACTAGAGACCCTCAAACTCCTCCATTAACGTGATTTCGTCCGACTAGAGACACTCAAACTCCTCCATTACCGGGGATTCGTCCGACTAGAGACTCTCAAACTCCTCCATTACAGGGGATTCGTCCGACAAGAGACACTCAAACTCTGCCATTACTGGGAATTTGTCCGACTAGAGACACTCAAACTCTTCCATTAGCATGAATTCGTCCGACTAGAAACACTCAAACTCTTCCATTACCGGGGATTCGTCCGACTAGAGACCCTCAAACTCCTCCATTACCGGGGATTCGTCCGACTAGAGACACTCAAACTCTGCCATTACTGGGAATTTGTCCGACTAGAGACACTCAAACTCTTCCATTAGCGTGAATTCGTCCGACTAGAAACACTCAAACTCTTCCATTACCGGGGATTCGTCCGACTAGAGACCCTCAAACTCCTCCATTACCGTGGATTCGTCCGACTAGAGACACTCAAACTCTTCCATTAATGGGAATCCGTCCGACTAGAGACACTCAAACTCTTCCATTACTGGGGATTCGTCCGACTAGAAACACTCAAACTCTTCCATTACCGGGGATTCGTCCGACTAGAGACACTCAAACTCCTCTATTACTGGGAATTTGTCCGACTAGAGACACTCAAACTCTGCCATTACTGGGAATTTGTCCGACTAGAGACACTCAAACTCTTCCATTAGCGTGAATTCGTCCGACTAGAAACACTCAAACTCTTCCATTACCGGGGATTCGTCCGACTAGAGACCCTCAAACTCCTCCATTACCGGGGATTCGTCCGACTAGAGACACTCAAACTCTTCCATTAATGGGAATCCTTCCGACTAGAGACACTCAAACTCTTCCATTACTGGGGATTCGTCCGACTAGAAACACTCAAACTATTCCATTACCGGGGATTCGTCCGACTAGAGACACTCAAACTCCTCCATTACTGGGAATTTGTCCGACTAGAGACACTCAAACTCTTCCATTACTGGGGATTCGTCCGACTAGAGACCCTTAAACTCCTCCATTACCGGGGATTCGTCCGACTAGAGGCCCTCAAACTCCTCCATTACCGGAGATTCGTTCGACTAGAGACCCTCAAACTCCTCCATTAGCGTGATTTCTTCCGACTAGAGACACTCAAACTCTGCCACTACTGGGAATTTGTCCGACTAGAGACACTCAAACTCTTCCATTAGCGTGAATTCGTCCGACTAGAAACACTCAAACTCTTCCATTACCGGGGATTCGTCCGACTAGAGACCCTCAAACTCCTCCATTACCGGGGATTCGTCCGACTAGAGACACTCAAACTCTGCCACTACTGGGAATTTGTCCGATTGGAGACACTCAAACTCTTCCATTAGCGTGAATTCGTCCGACTATAAACACTCAAACTCTTCCATTACCGGGGATTCGTCCGACTAGAGACCCTCAAACTCCTCCATTGCCGGGGATTCGTCCGACTAGAGACCCTCAAACTCCTCCATTACCGTTAATTTTTCCGAATAAAGACACTCAAAATCTTCCATTACTGGGAATTCGTCCGACTAGAAACACTCAAACTATTCCATTACCGGGGATTCGTCCGACTAGAGACCATCAAACTCCTCCATTACCGGAGATTCGTCCGACTAGAGACACTCAAACTCCTCCATTACCGTTAATTTTTCCGAATAAAGACACTCAAACTCTTCCATTGCTGGGAATTTGTCCGACTAGAGACCCTCAAACTCTTCCATTACCGGGGATTCGTCCGACTAGAGACCCTCAAACTCCTCCATTACCGGGGATTCGTCCGACTAGAGACCCTCAAACTCCTACATTACCGGGGATTCGTCCGACTAGAGACACTCAAACTCCTCCATTGCCGTTAATTTGTCCGACTAAAGACACTCAAAATCTTCCATTACTGGGAATTCGTCCGACTAGAAACACTCAAACTATTCCATTACCGGGGATTCGTCCGACTAGAGACACTCAAACTCCTCCATTACCGGGAATTTGTCCGACTAGAGGCACTCAAACTCTTCCATTACTGGGAATTTGTCCGACTAGACACTCAAACTCTTCCATTAATGGGAATCCGTCCGACTAGAAACACTCAAGCTCTTCCATTACCGGGGATTCGTCCGACTAGAGACACTCAAACTCCTCCATTACTGGGAATTTGTCCGACTAGAGACACTCAAACTCTTCCATTACTGGGGATTCGTCTGACTAGAGACCCTTAAACTCCTCCATTACCGGTGATTCGTCCGACTAGAGGCCCTCAAACTCCTCCATTACCGGAGATTCGTCCGACTAGAGACCCTCAAACTCCTCCATTAGCGTGATTTCGTCCGACTAGAGACACTCAAACTCCTCCATTACCGGGGATTCGTCCGACTAGAGACCCTCAAACTCCTCCATTACCGGGGATTCGTCCGACTAGAGACACTCAAACTCTGCCATTACTGGGAATTTGTCCGACTAGAGACACTCAAACTCTTCCATTAGCGTGATTTCGTCCGACTAGAAACACTCAAACTCTTCTATTACCGGGGATTCGTCCGACTAGAGACCCTCAAACTCCTCCATTACCGGGGATTCGTCCGACTAGAGACACTCAAACTCTTCCATTAATGGGAATCCGTCCGACTAGAGACACTCAAACTCTTCCATTACTGGGGATTCGTCCGACTAGAAACACTCAAACTCTTCCATTACCGGGGATTCGTCCGACTAGAGACACTCAAACTCCTCCATTACTGGGAATTTGTCCGACTAGAGACACTCAAACTCTGCCATTACTGGGAATTTGTCCGACTAGAGACACTCAAACTCTTACATTAGCGTGAATTCGTCCGACTAGAAACACTCAAACTCTTCCATTACCGGGGATTCGTTCGACTAGAGACCCTCGAACTCCTCCATTACCGGGGATTCGTCCGACTAGAGACACTCAAACTCTTCCATTAATGGGAATCCGTCCGACTAGAGACACTCAAACTCTTCCATTAATGGGGATTCGTCCGACTAGAAACACTCAAACTCTTCCATTACCGGGGATTCGTCCGACTAGAGACACTCAAACTCCTCCATTACTGGGAATTTGTCCGACTAGAGACACTCAAACTCTTCCATTACTGGGGATTCGTCCGACTAGAGACCCTCAAACTCCTCCATTACCGGGGATTCGTCCGACTAGATGCCCTCAAACTCCTCCATTACCGGAGATTCGTCCGACTAGAGACCCTCAAACTCCTCCATTAGCGTGATTTCGTCCGACTAGAGACACTCAAACTCTGCCACTTCTGGGAATTTGTCCGACTAGAGACACTCAAACTCTTCCATTAACGTGAATTCGTCCGACTAGAAACACTCAAACTCTTCCATTACCGGGGATTCGTCCGACTAGAGACCCTCAAACTCCTCCATTACCGGGGATTCGTCCGACTAGAGACACTCAAACTCTGCCACTACTGGGAATTTGTCCGACTAGAGACACTCAAACTCTTCCATTAGCGTGAATTCGTCCGACTAGAAACACTCAAACTCTTCCATTACCGGGGATTCGTCCGACTAGAGACCCTCAAACTCCTCCATTACCGGGGATTCGTCCGACTAGAGACACTCAAACTCCTCCATTACCGGGGATTCGTCCGACTAGAGACACTCAAACTCCTCCATTACCGTGAATTTGTCCGACTAGAGACACTAAAACTCTTCCATTATTGGGAATTTGTCCGACTAGAGACACTCAAACTCTTCCATTACTGGGAATTCATCCGACTAGAGACACTCAAACTCTTCCATTGCCGTTAATTCGTCCGACTAGAAACACTCAAACTCTTCCATTACTGGGAATTTGTCCGACCGGATACTCAAACTCTTCCATTACTGGGGATTCGTTCGACTTGAGACATCTCAACTCCTCGCCTGATGGAATTTGACATTGCATGTTTATTGCCCTGAGAAAGGCACTTTCGCCACTTATTCGGTAGTATACCTACCCAAAGCCTTTATCTCCTACTTAGCCCGTTACCACGGTTGTTTCTAGCGTCCCACCGGTGATATTAAATAACACTGGCCAACGATCGACTTATTCAGACAGCAGTTAACACCCCTGTGGTGTATTACACTACACTTTCGTTAAAATACACTACACCCAGGCCAGCAGCCAAGACATCTGTGATGTGTATTACACTACATTCCCCTGTGCATACACTACAGCAGCCAACACCCTGTGATTTGCATAACATTACACTCCCGTTAAAATACACTACAGCAGCCAACACCGATGTGATATGTATTGCACTACACTCCCGTTAAAATACACTACAGCAGCCAACACCTTGTGATATGTATAACTCTACACTCCCGTTAAAATACACTACACCCCGGCCAGCAGTCAACACCCTGCGATGTGTATTACACTACACTCCCGTTAAAACACACTACACCCGGCGTACTGTATTGATCACGGAAACTGGGACAGCGATCTCACGACTCACGAACAGGAACGTAGGAACGTCATGAAAAGTGTATGTGTGTGTGTGTGTGGGGGGGGGGGGGGGGGCAGTGAAACTGTGATCTCGTTTTGAGAGTACCCCAACCCCCTATTGAATATTTCTTTGCAGATTTTGGCTTTTCTCGTCTTGGCGAACCTTTTGCCATCAACAACTTTTCTCACCAAGCAAAAATAAAGATGTTATCCCCCAAAAATGGCCGACAAGTGAGGGGTCCATGCCCCCCCCCCTACCTGTTCCTACGCCTATGCTCACGACTGATCTCACGACTGCGATCTCACGGCTGGGAAGGACGGACGGTGATCCGTGTCGGTCAGTCTCCGTGTCGTCTCCGTGTCGACTCAGTCTCCGTGTCGGCTCAGTCTCCGTGTCGGCTCAGTCTCCTTGTCGGTTCAGTCTCCGTGTCGGCTCAGTCTCCGTGTCGGCTCCGTGTCGGCTTAGTCTCCGTGTCATCTCCATGTCAGCTCAGTCTCCGTGTCGGTTCAGACTCCGTGTCGGCTCAGTCTCCTTGTCGGTTCAGTCTCCGTGTCGGCTCTGTCTCCGTATCGTCTCCGTGTCGGCTCCGTCTTCGTGTCGACTCAGTCTCAGTCTCCGTGTCGGCTCAGTCTCCGTGTTGGCTCAGTCTCCGTGTCGGCTCCGTCTCCGTGTCGGTTCAGTCTCCGTGTCGCTCCAGTCTCCGTGTCGTCTCCGTGTCGGCTCAGTCTCCGTGTCGTTTCAGTCTCCGTGTCGGCTTTGTCTCCGTGTCTGATTAGTCTCCGTGTCGGCTTAGTCACCGTGTCGTCTCCGTCCCGGCTCAGTCTCCGTGTCGTCTCCGTGTCGATTCAACCTCCGTGTCGTATCTGTGTCGGCTCAGTCTCCGTGTCGGCTCAGTCTCCGTGTCGCCTCAGTCTCCGTGCCGTCTCCGTGTCGGCTCAGTCTCCGTGTCGTGTCGTCTCCGTGTCGATTCAACCTCCGTGTCGTATCTGTGTCGGCTCAGTCTCCGTGTCGGCTCAGTCTCCGTGTCGCCTCAGTCTCCGTGCCGTCTCCGTGTCGGCTCAGTCTCCGTGTCGGATCAGTCTCCGTGTCGGCTCAGTCTCCATGTCGGCTCAGTCTCCGTGTCGGCTCAGTCTCCGTGTCGGCTCAGTCTCCGTGCCGGCTCAGTCTCCGTGTCGGCTCAGTCTCCGTGTCGGCTCAGTCTCCGTGTCGGCTCAGTCTCCGTGTCGGCTCGGTCTCCGTGTCGGCTCAGTCTCCGTGTCGGTTCAGTCTCCGTGTCGGCTCAGTCTCCGTGTCGGCTTAGTCTCCGTGTCGGTCAGTCTCCGTGTCGTCTCCGTGTCGGCTCAGTCTCCGTGTCGGCGCAGTCTCCGTGTCATCTCCGTGTCGGCTCAGTCTCCGTGTCCGCTCAGTCTCCGTTTCGGTTCCGTCTCCGTGTCGCCTCAGTCTCGTGTCGTCTCCGTGTCGGCTCAGTCTCCGTGTCGGCTCAGTCTCCGTGTCGGTTCAGTCCCCGTGTCGGCTCAGTCTCCGTGTCGTATCCGTCTCCGTGTCGGTTCAGTCTCCGTGTCGGCTTAGTCTCCGTGTCGGCTTAGTCTCCGTGTCGGTCAGTCTCCGTGTCGGTTCGGTCTCCGTTTCGGTTCAATCTCCGTGTCGGCTCGGTCTCCGTGTCGGCTCAGTCTCCGTGTCGGTTCAGTCTCCATGTCGGCTCAGTCTCCGTGTCGGCTCAATCTCCGTGTCGGCTCAGTCTCCGTGTCATCTCCGTGTCGGCTCAGTCTCCGTGTCGGCTCAGTCTCCGTGTCGGTTTCGTGTCGGCTCAGTCTCCGTGTCATCTCCGTGTCGGCTCAGTATCCGTGTCGGCTCAGTCTCCGTGTCGGCTCGGTCTCCGTGTCGGCTCAGTCTCCGTGTCGGTTCAGTATCCGTGTCGGCTCGGTCTCCGTGTCGGCTCGGTCTCCGTGTCGGCTCAGTCGATGGCCTTTGTTCAACTGAGTCGCCGAGTCAGCTCATCTATTTTTTTGTCATGGATGCGATACTCGGCTCGAATGCCTTTGTTTCTGTATTAATTTGTCCTAAAATAAATCAAAGTTTGCTGTTGGCAGAGGCGGAGATGATCATCCTGTGATGATGGGAACTCCAAGAACTCCTTGGTTTTGCCTAGTGAGTTCAGAGGAGTGGCAATGTGGGATTGTCTGTCTGTCTGTCTGTCTGTCTGTCTGTCTGTCTGTCTGTCTGTCTGTCATTCTGTCATTCTGTCTGATGTCTGTCTGTCTGGCAATGGCTGTCCAATATCAACTACGAAATGTTGGGAATTCATATCACCTGCAGTGGAGACAGGAGCTGAGCGCCTCCACCGGCAGCCGCCCCCTCGCGTCGCTCCCCAGTTTTCTAGTGATTTCGTGCGGTTTTAAGTGTTGGCCATCTGCAAGATTTGTCTCGTGTTAGCAGGTAGTGTTTGTGGACTGCACGAAGTAATTTTCGTGCCTCTTTTCTTTAGTGTTCTATATTTGAGCCTCGATTAGTATTGTCAATTTTGGCCATGGGCCTCGCTCGCCGAAACTATATTCTACCGTTTTCGGAAGAATCTACCACCGCCGTTTCGACCAATCACAAGGCCGGGCACTCCCCTACCGTCTCCAGTATACCGTCGTCGGCGCCGACACCAGCCCGCGCACCGGACCGGGGAACTACATGGCCGACCCTCCGCCGCCCGGTGCCATACATCATTCGGCACCCGGTGCCCTCCCGGGCAGTGGCGGCGTAAGGCGGCACCGCAGGGGGAGAAGAGCCGGCCACCGCGTTCAGGCACGTCGTCGTCACGCCATCGACGATGAACATCAACGACGCCTGAACCACGGCCGCGCTCTGATCCCCCTCACCGGCCCTGAACCCGCCTCTGGAACAGGGGTCATCACTGCCAGCCATGGACGCGCCACCGGTACGGGGCGCGGAGGGAGCGGCGTCCAGCCGACTGCTCCCGGCGCTGGGGCCTCGTCGCCCCGTCGTGTAGATCGCCAACCGACACATGAGACGGACCACCGACGGGGCGACCGCTCGGTCCGATCTGACGCACCAGCGACCGGCCGTGCGGAGCCAGCCCCGGCACAGGGCCCGAGCGCCGCCCGGACCGAGAGCCAGGCCATTCAAGTGCAGGTGGGGTACCGGCCGAGCTCGGCCGGGACGGGACCGTCCACGGACCGGGTCACATATGCACCGGGGATCGGCTGCGTGACCCGCTGCCTGGTGGAGCCGCCACGGCTGACTCTGCGGCAAACTAACTCGTGCAACACCACCGATGACGGAAACGGCGTTCTCACTATAAGTCACCTAAACGCGAGATCTATCATGCCATCCCTGGACAATGTGAGGGATCTGCTGGCGACGCACCAAATCGACATTCTGTGCGTGGGGGAGACATGGCTGACATCTGACATAAGTGACAGCTTCCTCATCTTCCCCGGGTATTCAATGATAAGGAGAGACAGGGGAAGACCAAACCGGGTGCCCGTCCGAATGGGTGGAGGAGTCTGCATCCTGTTCCGAGACTCCCTCGCAGTCGAGAGGCTCTCGATCAAATCCACTGACTCTGACCTTGAGTGTTTGTGGGTACAGGTCGTGAGCCGCCGACCGATCATAGTCGGAGTCGTATACCGACCACCCAGCGCCACAGTCTCACCGTCACTGCAGGACCTGAGCCACCAGCTCACACAGGTGCTCGCCAAAAACAAACCCTCCTACCTGCTCGGGGACACGAACTTTGACCTGATGAGCACCAACAAACCGGGTGTGTCGGCTTACCAGCAGCTGCTGACGGAGTACAGCCTGTCGCAGTTGATAAACACGCCGACACATCCCAGCCCGACCCCGACTCTACTGGACCACCTGATTACCAACACCCCGGACCTGACAAGCGACGCGAAGGTGATCACATGCGATATCAGCGATCACGATATGATCACTGCGCAGGTCAAGGGAGCCCGTGTACGAAGACGGACCACTGATATAACCGTCCGGGCAACCAGGCAACTCTGGCCGGATGCACTCAGGCTGGATATGCTCATAGATGACTGGACTCCTGTATATAACTCTACGTGCCCAGATGAAAAGCTCGACAAGTTTCTCGCCGTATGGAACCGCAACATTGACAAGCACATGCCGCTCACACGCATCCGAGTCCGTCACCTACCGTGCCCCTGGCTCTCCGAAAGCGATGACCTTAGAGATAAGATGAAAGAAAGGGATATCGCACGCACTGACAGGGATGCGAATCCATGTGCAGACTCACGTGAGAAGTACCGGTCCTGCAGAAACGCCGTAAAAAGCGCTCAATACAGTGCTTGCTCATCATATTTCAAGACGACGTTCAAGAACAGCCGACAAGCAACCTGGCCTAACATAAGGCGGTACATCATGGCGGGTAAGAAGCCGACTCGCACCGCAGCGGACCCCGCAGAGGGGACACGCGAGTGGGCAGACAGGCTCAATGCCCATTTCGCCTCGGTCGGCCCCGCTGTGGCCGAGTCACTGGTTGCGGCCGCGGTCGAGGGAGAGATTCTTGGGCCGCGCCCTCCCCGAGTGTGTGCGAGCGCGTTCCGGGTGGCTCCTGCTACGCTGCCGGAGCTGTCGGTTGCCCTGGGACGGATGGGAGTGTCGCGGTCATCTGGTGCCGACGGCGTCACGATACAGATGCTGAGAATGACGTTTCCTGTAGTTGGACCGCATTTGCTTAATGTTGTTAACTGCTCGCTTGTGACTGGCCAGGTACCGAACATGTGGAAAACGGCGACTGTGCTGCCAACATTTAAGTCAGGCGACCGCTCAGATCCGAACAACTATAGACCCTTGTCCATCTTATCGGTATTGGTAAAGTTATGTGAACGAATTGTATGCACCCAAGTAGTGACGTATTTACATGAGAACAACATACTGTGCCCGCAGCAATACGGTTTCCGTCCGGGACACTCCACGGAGCATGCCATGCTGGACGCAGTCGCATACGAAACCCACCAGATCGATGTTGGCCGCGTGGCCTCTTTAGTGACGGCCGACACCTCTAAGGCATTCGATAGTGTGCGACATGGTATGCTTCTGGAAAAGCTAGGATGGTACGGGGTTGACAGCCATTGGTTTAGGGACTGGCTCTCTGATCGCTCCCAGACTGTTCGAGGGGGATCACCACAACCCCTGCCTGTGACTCACGGTGTGGTGCAGGGCTCGGTGCTAGGACCAGTACTGTTCTTGATTTTTACTAATGATTTTGCATCACATATCACTCATGGGAAAATAATTTTGTATGCCGACGATGCTCAATTTATCGATTCTGAAGTACCAAGTGACGTCGAACAACTCAAAACCAGAATAGAGAGCACATTGGCTACTGCTCTCACATGGTTCACTCAAAACAGCCTTAAAATTAATCCAACTAAAACCGAGTTCCTCTTCTTCAAAACGCGCAGCAGGGGACTCGAGATATCACTATCCGTTTTGGTGATCACACTCTAACATCCGCTCCTAAAGTCAAAGTACTGGGCGTGGTCCTCGATCCTGCACTCACCTGGGAAGACCATGTGACGATGACTGTGCAGCGCTGCAATCATGTGCTCGTGGGCCTGTGCAAGCTGCGTAAGTGCCTCGTGAGCTCAGAACATTTTTAATCGAGACGCTAGTTTTCCCCCTTGTGAGATATTGTGCGTGTGTTTGGGGAGGTGGTTGTGCCACTCAGAGAGCGCGGCTGCAGAAAGTGATCAATTTTGCGGCACGCATTGTATCGGACCTAAAACGACGCGACCATATTTCGGCCACTCTTTCCGAGCTCGGCTGGCCGTCTATAGAGGGCATGATTGCGGCTGCTGACGTTGCCCTCATCCATAGGTTAATTACTAGGGAGGACACGCCAGATGCTTTAAAAGCTCTGATCGTGTTCCGTACTCAGGTAACGAACCGCACGTCACGCTCATCAGGGGCACCCCTCCTGGAGTTACCGCGGGTGAGAACAGAGCTGGCGCGCCGTTCTTTTCAATATAGAGCCCTGAAACAATGGAATGTCCAAGACGCAGCCCTCAGGCGTGGTTGTGGCGTTGATGAAGTGTGATTTCTGTGTTGTGTTGCACTCAAACGACGATGTATTTTATGTGATGTAGGATGATATCTGATGCGTGATGCGATATAAGTTTTGGACATGTCCTCTTGTAATAGGAACATGGAAAAGCCAGTTTACTGGAAATGTTCTTAATAAATCTGATTCTGATTCTGATTCTGATTCTGAGACGTTCTGGTATGAGGGATCAGGGGTGATTAAACTGCTTTGAGTGGCCCCGACCAAAAGTGGTACACACAAAAATGACCCCAGCACAGCTGGGTCCATTTTTTTTACTTCACATGAATACCCTAACACCTGGCTGCATGCTCATATCATCCCTATGTTTTAACCAGCGCCGTACCGGGGGGAGGGGTAGACACCCCCTCAGGTTTTTCGCGGATAGCGGAAAAACGGCGATGCGAAGCGCCGCCATTTTTGACACAGCTGTTTGTGCATCAATTGTCCATATTATGTAAACAAAATCATCGGGTCATCTTAGGTCAGGTCACCAGACCAGGTTACGTGACCCCACATCTTAAAAAAACGTGTGGTCGTACCACAGTCACAGTTTTGGGATGATCGGTTTTACACTTACAGGATTTCATAAGGTCACATATATCTACAATTCATATCTTGAATTTTTAATATCAGCGAAATAAGGTCGGTTTAACCCTCCTCCTACGGGAGCTTTTTTCACCTTCGGCCTACGGGGGGTCCTAAAAAGACCCCCCTGTTCTTCCAAACCAAGCAAGATAGAGCAACGGTGTAAGAACTAACATGTTACCTGTCATGTTTGGAATCTAACGGTATGTAATTTTGAGGTTTCGGGTCAACGAGTGACCTTCCAGGTCAAGTGAATGACCTCGATCAACCACGTCCAGAACAGCGATGTTGCTCTGTCAGAAAACCTCAAAATGATAAATTTATAAATGTAAATAAATAGGCATGTTCCTAGACTAGTTTTGTCTCAGAAATCCAGAAAAGGTAATTATTTATTCGTATCTATTCAAAAAAAGTCCAGAAAAGTTATTAAAAAATGACGTCATGAATTGCTTACGCTTAGGGAGCCATCACTCAGTCAAAAATAGATATATTTCTTTGAGATTGTGTTTGACTATTGTCCATACTCAGTTCTCTTACATATATTCCAGTTTTTTAACATCTGTGAAAATTTTGATTTTGTGGTGATTTTTCCCCAAAAATCTGTTTTTGTTCATTTTGGGGGTCAAAGACCCAAAATTTCGCAAATCCGAGATTGCCATTTAAAATAAAATGACATTTTATATCTTTTCTTATTTGCGTTTGCAATTTGCTTCATAATTCTGTTTTCTAGGTTTTTTCCAAACATTTATCGTTTTTCCACCAACATGACGTCATTAAAACATCAGTATTTCCCAAATTTATCAACTAATTTCAATGTTTTTTTACACCATACGTATAATTGTTGTATACTTAGCTACTGAAAATTTAAGCAAGATGCTCTGCATGTCTAAAAAGTTATGCAAGAAAAACCTCAGGGTGGTTGTTTTAGGACCCCCGAGGCGAGGGTTAATTTCGTAACCTCCCCATTTTAAGTTTAAGGGGAAATATTAAAATGCACCCTATTCCATGGAGACGCAAGATAGCAGTCTAATTCCTTCTGGATCATGTTATTATATAACATTCTTGATGATCTAGGTGCCATTTTTGTTCAGTGACCCCTACAGGGTAGGCAGAGGTCATCCGAGGTCACCAACAGTTTTATGGCAATAACTCTCGACATAATGACGATATAGAAATGAATCCAACACCAATGTGTTTATGTCGTCGCGGCACGTCTTCCCATATGCAACATGACCTACTTGAGTCACCACCACTTGACCTTGACCAAATGTTGCATTTTTCTAAGTTTACCTGACCTAGTCAACACTGATATGAGGCAAAGCGTTTTGACAAGACAAGCACGATGGCGTCAAAATTATTGCCTTGTCGTTATTAGGCAAAAGGCTATTGGTGATAAACGTTTTTGAAGCCTTTTTGACATTTGATGAGCTCTGGAGCCTGAACTGTTTCTCTGAACTCAAATTTGAGGACATCTTGCCATTGCATTTGTTAAGAGCTTGCCATTGTTTGTTCCCGTTTGTTCCTAGCTATCATAGTTCCTGTGATATCTGGGAGTTTCTGGAGCGAAGTCCTAAAACTTGAAAATCTGAATTTTGATGACCTCTGGTGACCTCAATTTTGACTTGAGGAAAAAAATATAAAGTACTTTCGAATGTGCTTGTCGGGAGCTTTTGAACGTTTTTCTGCGTCTTTCTAGCTCTTTTAGTTTTCGAGTTAAAGGGGTGGGGTCCCAGGACAGTGAAATCCACTGTCCTGACAGTGGATCAGTGTTCGGCACAACACCAACCCCCAGCCCAGCCCGGCCCAGGCCCATGAACACCAAGCCCAGGCCCAGACCATGCCCGGTCAAATTTATTATATTAAGGCTCAGGCCCAGCCCGGCCCGTTTATATTAAGCATATTAATATTTTCACAAAATTTGTAATCACTATCCTAGCATATTTACTTGTATACTATAAATGTGAAATAATAAGCCAACTATGCTAACCAAAAACAAACAAAAAGTCACAGCCACAGCAACAGTGTGTTGATGTGGAAGTGAACTGCTGGTTGAAACTGCTGGTCGATTTGGTACTTGTAGGATTTCATAAGGGTGATACCTACAATTCATTGATCTCGGATTTGTGATATCGGTGACCTAAGGCCGGGTCAATTTCGTGACCTCCCCATTATAAGTCAATGGGGAAATATTGAAATGCTTCCTATTCTGAGAATACGCATGATATCAGCCCAATTCCTTCTGGATCATGTTATTATAGGCCATTCTTGAATTGAATGCATTTTTGGTTCAGTGACCCCACGTGTTGGATCTATCGTCCGGATTATTTTTTTCGTCGGATTTTTGTTTTAACGTAATTTATTATTATTAGCAATCAAGAGCTGAAACGCAACTGCTGATAACAAAAGTAAATGTACATACATACTGACGTGATGAATATGATGATTAAGAGAACAATACATCTGAAGTGGTTTTGACGATCAGTATTTCTAAGGACATGATCGCTTAGTAAATTTTCACAGAAATGACATAATAATGGTTTTTGCTGGCATTTTGAGCCCCGAGTACTTCATGAGAAGGAATATTTTGTCCCCGACCTTATCCTTAAGGACAGAACACTTTACCACCCCTGTGAGGGCTGTGACGGGACCAATGTTGATTCTCCTAACGTGTTTGTTTAGCCGTATTAATTCCGTGTTAATATTGTAATAAATATGGTGTTTAAGAAGTGCAATATGCTTCAAAGTCACAGAAGCGCGGTGGAACAAGTTCGTTGGTGCGCAGGATTACCTATATCTCGAGAGAGTCCAGATGTCTTCTGGCGTGCGCAAATTCACCTGATGCGACACATCATCTAGCAAAATATAATACATCTGCACTAGTTGTGTCGCGGCCATTTGCTGGCCATGGATATATTGAAATCTACTACTGACTGGACCTTAGCGTAAACGATTTAACAGACCCTATACGCTTTGTACAGTTTTCGAACAAAACAAAAAACCCGGTTCGGGAACAAAAAGCCGATGCCCCCAAAATCCTGATATTTCCTCAACTTTGCTATCTATATCACCACGATTTTCCTACTCACCCAAAGCACCCTGCTCAATGCAAGTTACTTCCCCATATCCAGCCATCTTCTCTTCACAACACCCGCTGCTAGTGGCGCCCCCTTTAATCAGTGGCGGCACGAATGTGGCGCAGACACAGCGAACTGCGGCGAGTCCCGGGGCGTTTCCGGCGGACGGCGCCATTGATCCATTGGAGCAATTGATCTGTGTTCGGCTCATTAGTGACAGCACTGTCAGCAGCCGGCCATTGGCTGCGGACTGCTCATCAGATAGCTGGATAATGAGCCGGCTGGGAGACTCGGAAACCGAGCCGGTTAGTGGCAAATGTCATTGAATATACTGTAAGGCAAAAACGATTCTGCGAAAATATTGATGAATCACGTACGAATTCGGTGGCCAAAACGACAGAACGTTTAAAATAGACCCGAAAATAGGTAATGCATTCCATGATTTAAAATTAGAACAGTCTTTTTTCCAAGAACAATTTTTTTAAAGGGAATGTTGCAACTTTACATTGGTTTTGAACTGAGATAACCATTATCTTTGGCCGTTCTTGAAATGTCGAAGATACTAAGGTTGTTTTCCCCAAAACGTAACCGTTTTTAAGCAATTTAATTTCTAATTTTCAAAATGGGGTATTCACTCACAAAATCGCGACACACGACCCGGATGTTAACTCCTACCACAGGGGTTAATTTGAAAATGTACTCATGCATGGGGTGTAATTGTTGAGGCTTCGCTATCTACACTCATGGCAGACACCGCCGTGATGTGTCAGTGCCGACCACCATCGCATCGTGTGTTCAATACCCACAGTTGAGATCTTCACGGACACCTTCCCGCTGTGTTGATGTGCAATGCACCTGCTTCGTGTGTCCGCTAGACGCCAGCTGAGGCGTATTGCGGTAGTTTGTTCACCACAGGGAGAGGCGCAACGTCACCGCTGCATGGGGTGTCGAGGTGTCGCAATACTCATGCGGGGTGTGTCGATTGACGCCTCAGCCGGGTGAATTGCAGGAGTTCGTTTATCACTGGGAGAGGTGTAACGGTCGTCACTGCTTGGGGTGTCGTGACGCAGACGCACGCAGACAGCGGCGTGGCGCTAGCTGCGCGCGCACATCGCCACCGGCCGGCCGCGCCGGCTCAGTTGTGCAGTGGTATTGGCAGCGGCAGGTTGTGCAGAGTGCGTGCGTCGACCGTTGTCACTGTTCAAGTTGCCGTAGAGTTGCGAAAGGCTGTCAATCGTGCTGTCGTGATCGGAGTTATAGTTACCTAATTGTGAGTTGTGATGCGTTCTTTCGTGCCTTCTTTTTATCTTAGATATGTAGTTAGTTGTGAATTTGTGATCGATAAACATTAGGTATGATAGCGTCTAAATGTGTCATGCCCTCCCGTCACAGCCAATTGTATTGCTTATCCGGTCGGAGCTGCACCGACCAAGCTTCTATAAACATATGAATATACGTAGCTGACTGTTGATCCATAGTAACTATGATTATTTATAAGTATGCTTGATGATGATGATTTGTGATGTTGATGTTGATACATGGATATGTTTACAATAATTCACGGTGTTGTTAGCACACTGGTTTTGCACGGAAATGTACCAATTATTAGTTGCTCAGATTGGGAACATTGGCGCGAGTGGTCAGAGTCAGGTCAGAGTGCTCAGATTGGCATGAGTCTTGCGAGTTGCGACACGTTTCTGGGCCGACGCCCGGCGGAGGCCGCCGCCCGCCATGCGTCTGCGTCACGACACCCCAAGCAGCGGCGACCGTTACACCTCTCCCAGTGGTAAACGAACTCCTGAAATACGCCCGGCTGAGGCGTCAATCGACAAACACCACATCAGTATTGCGACACCTCGACACCCCATGGAGCGGTGATGTTACGGCTCTCCCAGTGGTAAACGAACTCCCGCAATACCCCCGGCTGAGGCGTCAATCGACACCCCACGCATGAGTATTGCGACACCTCGACACCCCATGCAGCGGTTATTAAGGGTGTTCCGTTAAACCTATACACCCCATGCAGCGGCGATCACAGTTGTTCCGGTACACCTCCCTGAGTGCTAAACAAAACACCTTCCAAGCGACGTATTACCGTTGTGTGGGCATCACATGGGTTGGGGTGTCGACATCCTGCGCAAGTGTTGATTTTGTGTGAGTGTAGGCTAGTGCCGCCGCTGATTGGCTGACAGCCACTATGTCAGCCAATCAGCGGCGGCGGTCTATAGCTCAATAATGACGTCATCATCCCAACTTTAAAAACCTTAACTTGTATCAAGTTAGGGGACTTTTCGAGATAAAAAAATATCACCATCGTTTTCAGCAGCACTTACTTCATATTTTCGACTACCACCAGCGTATATTTGACAACGTTCAGAAAGGTGAAACATTCCCTTTAAATCAGTTCGTTAAGCACGAGTAAGTGAGGTTGACTGATTTTGTTGACTGATTTTTCTCTGAGGAATTCGACTAAAAAATCAATTCGTTTTGTCAGTCCTCAATCCTGCACAGACCGCGCCTTTTTCAAGTCTCTAAGCCCGGTACTTCCTGTGTCAACCTGGTTCAGACACGCAGTGTCGCCAAACTGACGGCAGCTCAGCACGCTACCTTCCGTGCCTGGGCTCGGCGGGCGGGGGCACTCCGTCACTGTCAGCTCCTGATGAGGGGGCCAACAAGTCACTGTCAGCTCCTGATGAGGGGTGCCACCCGTCACTGCAGCTCCTGATGAGGGGGCCACCCCGTCACTGCAGCTCCTGATGAGGGGCGCCACCCCGTCACTGCAGCTCCTGATGAGGGGTGCCACCCGTCACTGTCAGCTCCTGATGAGGGGGCCACCAAGTCACTGCAGCTCCTGATGAGGGGCGCCACCCCGTCACTGTCAGCTCCTGATGAGGGGCGCCACCCCGTCACTGCAGCTCCTGATGAGGGGCGCCACCCCGTCACTGCAGCTCCTGATGAGGGGCGCCACCCCGTCACTGCAGCTCCTGATGAGGGGCGCCACCCCGTCACTGTCAGCACCTGATGAGGGGCGCCACCCCGTCACTGCAGCTCCTGATGAGGGGCGCCACCCCGTCACTGTCAGCTCCTGATGAGGGGGCCACCCCGTCACTGTCAGCTCCTGATGAGGGGGCCACCAAGTCACTGTCAGCTCCTGATGAGGGGGCCACCCCGTCACTGTCAACTCCTGATGAGGGAAGACAGCCCAGATCAGGGTCTTTTGCATATGTTATGTAAATGCAGCGTTCCTTTTCGCCCGTTTATTCGGTCCACTACGTCCGCCCAGCTCCAGCGCTAGGTCACCATTCCCCCCCCCCCCCCGGCTCTCGCTCCGGCCCCGAGCGCCGCCGGTCGCAAGGGCGCGCCCAGCAGGAGGCGGACCCGGCCGCTCGCAGAGGCGCGCCCAGCAGGAGGCAAACCCGGCCGCTCGCAGAGGCGCGCCCAGCAGGAGGCGGACCCGGCCGCCGGCCGAGGCGCGCCCAGCAGGAGGCGGACCCGGCTTCCCGCAGAGGTGCGCCCAGCAGGAGGCGGACCCAGCCGCTCGCAGAGGCGCGCCCAGCAGGAGGCGGACCCGGCCGCTCGCAGAGGCGCACCCAGCAGGAGGCGGACCCGGCCGCCGGTCGAGGCGCGCCCAGCAGGAGGCGGACCCGGCTTCCCGCAGAGGTGCGCCCAGCAGGAGGTGGACCCGGCCGCTCGCAGAGGCGCGCCCAGCAGGAGGCGAACCCGGTCGCTCGCAGAGGCGCTCCCAGCAGGAGGCGGACCCGGCTTCCCGCAGAGGTGCGCCCAGCAGGAGGCGGACCCGGCCGCTCGCAGAGGCGCGCCCAGTAGGAGGCGGACCCGGCCGCTCGCAGAGGCGCACCCAGCAGGAGGCGGACCCGGCCGCTCGCAAAGGCGCGCCCAGCAGGAGGCGGACCCGGCCGCTCGCAGAGGCGCACCCAGCAGGAGGCGGACCCGGCCGCTCGCAGAGGCGCGCCCAGCAGGAGGCAGACCCGGCCGCCGGCCGAGGCGCGCCCAGCAGTAGGCGGACCCGGCCGCTCGCAGAGGCGCGCCCAGCAGGAGGCGGACCCGGCCGCCGGCCGAGGCGCGCCCAGCAGGAGGCGTGGCAAGGGCGCCGCACATACAGATTGCACTCACGCGCCCACACATACATCTTACGATTTACGGGACCGGAGTAAATTTAAGGAACGGCCTATTCTAGGCAGTGGATATCATCACAATATTGTGTATTGTCACTTTGATCCACCTGCATGACGTAACTGGTGCGTGGCATTAGCCGAGTCCATCCTGTGCATAATGCTTTCGGGGTGCATGGCAAATGGTTACTTCCAGACAAATAATAAGCGAACTATTTACCGTAAAGTTACTATTTACTATTCACTATTTCTTATATAGTATATACTATTTACTAACGTTTGCTCCCTTCCTGATTTCTCCACTCGCGTCTGGCCACAAATCCATGGACAGGCAGCCAGATTGATGGGCAAACAGTTTCTCAGCAATGTCCGAGTTGAAGTAAAATGAACTAAATGAATTACACAGCTCCCAATGCCCAGATTAAAATGGTTAAAACCGGTACAAATGTACCCACTCACACATGCACACACACATATACTCGACATAAAACCAACGTGGGTCTAATAGCACAAAAGGCACAATGGTGTCTGCCTGGGAACTGTAATTGGCAAGTGAAATTTCACATATTACGGAAGCTATCTGCCTCAGTCCCATCCCATCAATCCATCAATAATCCTCCCATCAATCTGCCTCAGTCCCATCCCATCAATCCATCAATCATCCTCCCATCAATCTGCCTCAGTCCCATCCCATCAATCCATCAATAATCCTCCCATCAATCTGCCTCAGTCCCATCCCATCAATCCATCAATAATCCTCCCATCAATCTGCCTCAGTCCCATCCCATCAATCCATCAATCATCCTCCCATCAATCTGCCTCAGTCCCATCCCATCAATCCATCAATAATCCTCCCATCAATCTGCCTCAGTCCCATCCCATCAATCCATCAATAATCCTCCCATCAATCTGCCTCAGTCCCATCCCATCAATCCATCAATAATCCTCCCATCAATCTGCCTCAGTCCCAACCCATCAATCCATCAATAATCCTCCCATCAATCTGCCTCAGTCCCATCCCATCAATCCATCAATCATCCTCCCATCAATCTGCCTCAGGTCCAGGACACCTGCTGAGTCGGAGGACTTACCCAATATCACAATTAAATTGCAATGGACCTCCAGTTCCTCTTAGAGGCGCGGTATAGTCAACAGCCAACAGACCCATGGCAACCATAGACCAACCACAGACCCATGGCAACCATAGACCAACCACAGACCCATGACAACCATAGACCAACCACAGACCCATGGCAACCATAGACCAACCACAGACCCATGACAACCATAGACCAACCACAGACCCATGGCAACCATAGACCAACCACAGACCCATGGCAACCTTAGACCAACCACAGACCCATGGCAACCATAGACCAACCACAGACCCATGACAACCATAGACCAACCACAGACCCATGGCAACCATAGACCAACCACATACCCATGGCAACCATAGACCAACCACAGACCCATGGCAACCATAGACCAACCACAGACCCATGGCAACCATAGACCAACCAGAGACCCATGACAACCATAGACCAACCACAGACCCATGGCAACCATAGACCAACCACAGACCCATGGCAACCATAGACCAACCACAGACCCATGGCAACCATAGACCAACCACAGACCCATGGCAACCATAGACCAACCACATACCCATGGCAACCATAGACCAACCACAGACCCATGGCAACCATAGACCAACCACAGACCCATGGCAACCATAGACCAACCAGAGACCCATGACAACCATAGACCAACCACAGACCCATGGCAACCATAGACCAACCACAGACCCATGGCAACCATAGACCAACCACAGACCCATGGCAACCATAGACCAACCACAGACCCATGGCAACCATAGACCAACCACATACCCATGGCAACCATAGACCAACCACAGACCCATGGCAACCATATAACAACCACAGACCCATGGCAACCATAGACCAACCACAGACCCATGGCAACCATAGACCAACCACAGACCCATGGCAACCATAGACCGACCACAGACCCATGGCAACCATAGACCAACCACAGACCCATGACAACCATAGACCAACCACAGACCCATGGCAACCATAGACCAACCACAGACCCATGGCAACCATAGACCAACCACAGACCCATGGCAACCATAGACCAACCACAGACCCATGGCAACCATAGACCAACCACAGACCCATGGCAACCATATAACAACCACAGACCCATGGCAAAGACAGTAATTCAAGGCAGTGGCGGCGGATTTGATTTTGACGGGGGGGGGGACAAGACTTAGATCAATTCAGTTCAGGCACGTATCCAGGATTTTGCTCAGAGAGGGGCCACAATACCTTTTCACCTGCCGAGGGGGTGGGGGGGGGGGGGGGTGCAGTCAGAGATATTTCAAACTAAATTATTTCCATGCAACGCCCATAGACGTAATGTTAAAGCTTGACGGAATCCCATTTTATGTAGTGTAAACTGGATCGCTCAGGGAGGGGAAGGAAGGGGGAGGGGCTACGTCCCTGATTCAGTTCACGTAGTGATATAGCTTAAGCGCATAGGTTGAAGGATTTTAAGGCAAATTAAAGGTGATGATGATTATATATCGCGATCTAGAGTTGCAATCTATCAGGGTTGCCAAAGCCCGGAAATTAAGCTAGGGTAATATACAATTGCAATGTAATAGCTACCAGAAAACAAGACCCGTTTTCAGTAGCCAAATATTGATTTGCGTCACTTTTGCCTCAAGGACAAACTACCATATTTTACTGACATATGAAGTATATTTTTATTTTTATTTTTCAACATTTGCAATGCTCATCATTTTTACCATATATACCATATACCATACCATTTTACCATATACCATAAAGGATATGTCATTTTCGACTACGGAAGATGGGGGGGAAGATAGCTTTGCCCCCGCTTGATTTTGCCAGCGAGGGCAGCTGCCCCCGCTGCCCCCGAAATCCGCCGCCCCTGATTAAGTTGCGGTCAAAGTCACAGTCACCAACCTGAACTGCTCAGCCATCCCCACATTGTAACCACACTTTCCCGGCATCTCCCTGCAATAAATGCAGACTGCACTGTACAATCACAATGCACTTCACTCAAGATAACTTCAGTTGTATTATAGTATAGTATAGTATATTGTATTGTTTATATTATTTTGTTGTTGTTGTATATTGTAGTATATTTTATTAAATTACCTTGGGTAACTTCACCGTCACTGTGGCTCAATAGATACCAAATAAATGCACCAAATAAATAGCCTCCGATGCGCAGTTTTTGTATTCAGGTACATTCCAGTATGCTGCCATATTTGAGAGATAATTACAATTTCAGAAGTTTGATAATCTATATTACTATTTGATAAGTGTCTGTCTGCCTGTCTGTTTATCTGTCTGTCTATCCGGCACCGCTCAGTTGATTCAGTTTAAAAGTCCCAGTTAAGTCACGTGCTGAATTGGTGCGGATACCTCCATCCCGGAGATGCCAGTTAGCTATGCATAGGACATATGTGGGAGATGGGATAAGTTACCGACGCACCGGAGTTGGTGGGGTGGTGATCCCTTCACGGGTAATAGGTAATTATGTCCTATGCAGTTCCAGTTCCAGTCCAGTTCATTAACCCGCGACTTACTGGGGGGCTACCCTCTCCCGTTATTTTGCAATAAGTCGTAAACCAACACCAGTATCGTCGCCAAACCTCCATTACCTTCTCTCACATCAATTCTACACATGTTGAATAAAGGTAAAAGATAAAGGTATGATAGGTCAATCGGGAATGACGTCAGATCAGAGTCAGATGAGCTGTTGTCTAAGTGCAAGTTTGAATCCTTCTGTGTCCTGCCTTTGGTTCCCTTTCCCTTCTTACTCTTTGACTTCTTCCCAGTGCTTGTTTGCCCCAATTTGTTTTGGTGAGCCACTTGACTTCGCTGTCCCTGTGTCAGACTATGACTGGCTTTGTCCCAGTGTATGTGGCTTTGTCCCAGTGTATGTGGCTTTGTCCCCACCTACATCAGGCTGATCTGTGGTGCCCTGCCCTGTCCCAGCCTCTGGCTCAGCCTCAGCAGGAGAAGCAGCCTCAGCATGGTTGACACGAATCTCAGCATCCTGAGCCACTGGCTCTGCAGGAGAAGCAGCCTCAGCATGGTTGACACGATTCTCAGCAGCCTGAGCCACTGGCTCTGCAGGAAAAGCAGCCTCAGCATGGTTGACACGATTCTCAGCAGCCTGAGCCACTGGCTCTGCATCACTGACTACCACCGAGTGGCCTTCAACAGCCGCTGCCCGTGGAGTGTTACCCTCGGCTACTGCTGCGGCTGTGGCTGGCATAGCTGCTGTGGGAGGTCGGGATGCAGGCCTGCTGTAGGAGGTTGGTTCAGCCTATCCAGATGCTGAAGGATTTCAGTGTTTGACATGTCAGGGCTTACCATAACACTGGGTTTATCCCTGGTCCTTTTGATTAAAACTGACCCCCCCCTGGGTATAGTAAGTGGTAATTTTCGCCTCCCTTCTCAGCTTGGCACACCTACTCACCAGTTCCATCTTTGAGTTGGTCAACGATCCATGTGTGAACAGTCCACGTTTAGTCGGATCGTTTGGCACCCTGTTCCTGTAAATAATTTCCCTCGCAGCTTTGTTATTGAACCTGATGGTCACACTGCGACCATTTCCCAGCCAGTGTGCAGTGTTCATGCACCACGCTGGAAAGTGCAACCCAGTGTCGTAATCAATCAGCCGCATCATTTTGTCTCAAGCTGTGATTTGGGAGGACGTCCAGTTTGCCCCTGACAATAAGTCAGTCCTGCCTGCTACAGTTCTCAGTTGTCTCCACCTGCTTGAGGTCAGCAGTGACCCTTCTATTCAGCTCTGAAGTCAGTCCTGCCTGCTACAGTTCTCAGTTGTCTCCACCTGCTTGAGGGCAGCAGTCAGCAGGGCAGCAGTGTCCCTTCTATTCAGCTCTGCTATCTGATACTGCCCTTCTAATCAGCACTGCTATCTGAGACTGCCCTTCTATTCAGCTCTGCTATCTGAGACTGCCCTTCTATTCAGCTCTGCTATCTGAGACTGCCCTTCTATTCAGCTCTGCTATATGAGACTTCCCTTCTATTCAGCTCTGCTATCTGAGACTGCCCTTCTATTCAGCTCTGCTATCTGAGACTGCCCTTCTATTCAGCTCTGCTATCTGAGACTGCCCTTCTATTCAGCTCTGCTATCTGAGACTGCCCTTCTATTCAGCTCTGCTATATGAGACTTCCCTTCTATTCAGCTCTGCTATCTGAGACTAACCTTCTATTCAGCTCTGCTATCTGAGACTGCCTTTCTATTCAGCTCTGCTATCTGATACTGCCCTTCTATTCAGCTCTGCTATCTGAGACTGCCCTTCTATTCAGCTCTGCTATATGAGACTGCCCTTCTATTCAGCTCTGCTATCTGAGACTGCCCTTCTATTCAGCTCTGCTATCTGAGACTGCCCTTCTATTCAGCTCTGCTATCTGAGACTGCCCTTCTATTCAGCTCTGCTATCTGAGACTGCCCTTCTATTCAGCTCTGCTATATGAGACTTCCCTTCTATTCAGCTCTGCTATCTGAGACTGCCCTTCTATTCAGCTCTGCTATCTGAGACTGCCCTTCTATTCAGCTCTGCTATCTGAGACTGCCCTTCTATTCAGCTCTGCTATCTGAGACTGCCCTTCTATTCAGCTCTGCTATATGAGACTTCCCTTCTATTCAGCTCTGCTATCTGAGACTAACCTTCTATTCAGCTCTGCTATCTGAGACTGCCTTTCTATTCAGCTCTGCTATCTGATACTGCCCTTCTATTCAGCTCTGCTATCTGAGACTGCCCTTCTATTCAGCTCTGCTATATGAGACTGCCCTTCTATTCAGCTCTGCTATCTGAGACTGCCCTTCTATTCAGCTCTGCTATCTGGGACTGGTGGTCCATGACCAACCGTCTGAGATAGTCCACACCACCACCACCACCACTGACCAACCGTCTGAGATAGTCCACACCACCACCACCACTGACCAACCGCCTGCGATAGTCCACACCACCACCACCACCACTGACCAACCGCCTGCGATAGTCCACACCACCACCACCACTGACCAACCGCCTGAGATAGTCCACACCACCACCACCACTGACCAACCGCCTGAGATAGTCCACACCACCACCACCACTGACCAACCGCCTGCGATAGTCCACACCACCACCACCACCACTGACCAACCGCCTGCGATAGTCCACACCACCACCACCACTGACCAACCGCCTGAGATAGTCCACACCACCACCACCACTGACCAACCGCCTGAGATAGTCCACACCACCACCACCACTGATCAACCGCCTGAGATAGTCCACACCACCACCACCACCACCACTGACCAACCGCCTGAGATAGTCCACACCACCACCACCACTGACCAACCGCCTGAGATAGTCCACACCACCACCACCACTGACCAACCGCCTGAGATAGTCCACCACCACCACCACTGACCAACCGCCTGAGATAGTCCACACCACCACCACCACTGACCAACCGCCTGAGAAGGTCCACCACCACCACCACTGACCAACCGCCTGAGATAGTCCACACCACCACCACCACTGACCAACCGCCTGAGATAGTCCACACCACCACCACCACCACTGACCAAACGCCTGAGATAGTCCACACCACCACCACCACTGACCAACCGCCTGAGATAGTCTACACCACCACCACCACCACTGACCAACCGCCTGAGATAGTCCACACCACCACCACCACCACTGACCAACCGCCTGAGATAGTCCACACCACCTTCATTTGACATGATAGTTAAACTTGAAGATAAGGTAATGCCCCAGATGCCCACACTATATCTAACAACTGTACATGAGTTCCAAGTAAACACTAGAAAATAATCAGAGAAAATATTTCGTATACGTACCTACACTACACCTCTTGCCATCTAATACAGACTGTAAATACATACAAATGCGTCATAAAAGTACATCCGAAATCGATATGGCTGAAGTTTGACCTGTCATTTTTTAGTTGTATTCCATGGAAAATAAGTGATGGTTTAAGAAAATAAAACAGAAAATAAGCCCTCGATTACGACAAAAGCTGATGAACACAACGTATACTAACATTCCACCATGTTGTATCAGGAGCTTTCGCAAGTTCGCCCTCTCGATTTAATTTCCCACCACCGATGTACAGCAGGGGTAGAGTCTATCTTTCTCGCTAATGCTTTGCAGCAGGAGGTAGATACTATCTTTCTCGCTAATGCTTTACAGCAGGAGGTAGATACTATCTATCTCGCTAATGCTTTACAGAGTCTATCTTTCTCTCTAATGCTTTATAGCAGAGGCTTTTAAGCAGAGGCTTCTATCGCTAATCTGCATCTCAACCCGGATAGGAAATTCAAGCATTTAATCTCGTCTAATGATTTCCACGTTCTGAACATCCAGGGCACTTCCTGAATGGTAATGAATATGAACGGCACGGTGATGATAGTAATTAACAAGCACAGCAGCTGTGAACAATGACGTGTGGTAACATTAATGTTGAGCTAAGAAACGAAGCAGACCGTGTGTTAGCAACTGTGAACAATGACGTGTGGTAACATTAACGTTGAGCTAAGAAACAAAGCAGACCGAGTGTTAGCAGCTGTGAACAATGACGTGTGGTAACATTAATGTTGAGCTAAGAAACGAAGCAGACCGTGTGTTAGCAGCTGTGAACAATGACGTGTGGTAACATTAACGTTGAACTAAGAAACGAAGCAGACCGAGTGTTAGCAGCTGTGAACAATGACGTGTGGTAACATTAACGTTGAGCTAAGAAACGAAGCAGACCGAGTGTTAGCAGCTGTGAACAATGACGTGTGGTAACATTAACGTTGAGCTAAGAAACGAAGCAGACCGTGTGTTAGCAGCTGTGAACAATGACGTGTGGTAACATTAACGTTGAGCTAAGAAACGAAGCAGACCGTGTGTTAGCAGCTGTGAACAATGACGTGTGGTAACATTAATGTTGAGCTAAGAAACGAAGCAGACCGTGTGTTAGCAACTGTGAACAATGACGTGTGGTAACATTAACGTTGAGCTAAGAAACGAAGCAGACCGTGTGTTAGCAGCTGTGAACAATGACGTGTGGTAACATTAACGTTGAGCTAAGAAACGAAGCAGACCGTGTGTTAGCAACTGTGAACAATGACTTGTGGTAACATTAATGTTGAGCTAAGCAACGAAGCAGACCGAGTGTTTCACATGGCTATTTACTAAAAATATAAAAGGCGTATCACCGTTTATCTGAAATCATTTTAATAACGGAGCACAATAATGACAAATGTATAAAGCTCTCTTAACCCGGCAGTCACTGGGGTATATTCTGTAACACGACTCACGGGGGGTAGCCCCCCTGGTATCTTCAGAACTAATGATCGCAGCGGAACGCGCAAGGCGACATTCGAAAGCGCTGAATGAGATAAGCCTAACGCAATCTTAAACAAATCAAATTAAGGTCACATGTCAGGTCACGGTCAAGTCAAACGTCAAAATCGAGGTATTTGAGTTTATGGACAATACTTGCCATCCATGGCCTTCGATTGCGCCTATAATCACCCAAAGTGCTGTCAAAGGTATGATGCATATCCCACATGTGCTAAAGTGAGATTGTGGGAAAAGATCAAGGTCCGGTCACAAAAGGTCAGTACACACAAAATATCTACGAAAGTCATGCAGCACATGTTTTATGGATGCTTTTACGCGTAGAATTCGATAGTGGTAGTCATTTTACCACCTGACTTCATTTACTTGAAGTTAGTGTTAAGTTCAGGTCAAGTTCAGGTCACTGAAGTTCAAAATTTGAAATTGATAAATCGAAATTAAACACATGTTTCTATATCAGTTTTATCTATAAAAAACGGTGCTGGCATTTATTTGTCTGTATCCGGTCAATAAAAGCGAAAAAACGCAATTTCAAAATATGACGTCATGATTTACCCATACTTTATATGCCATGACAGTCAAAAAAGATGATATAATTTTGAAATTTGGTATGGTAGTTGCCCATATATCGTTATCTGACATTTATTCCGATTTTTCAATATCTTTGAAAAATTTGATTTTGTGAGCATTTTTTCAAAAACAAGTTTATTTTGGAAACTTTTGGGGTCAAAAACCAATTGTTTTGACATTACGAGATAGCTGGTTTGTAGCCCTTGCAATTGTCTACCTTTTAGCGTTTTTCGATTGCATTTTGCTTCAAATGCGGCATTTGTACGGCCTGGCAAAATTTAGCCGATTTTGGTGTCAAAATCGTGTTTAGTGACGTCACTAAATTCACTTTATCTATAAAAAATCCTGACGATTTTTTTTCTTCATTTTTTCTAAAAAGTTGTAAAATGATGCCCGGATAGGTACTGAAAGTTTAGCGTCGATATCTGCATTATTTTGTGAGATATTCCTAATATTCCTAAGGGGGGGGGGCTAAAAAAGCCCCCCCCCCCAGTGACTCGCGGGATAAGAATCTTATTAAAAAACAAAGCAAACAAAACTATGTTTTAAAATCTATCACAAAGTGGATGAGTTTATGATGATTGATCATTCCACAATGCATAATCATGTTCCCATATTCCATATTATAACATGGTCTTACTATTTCCCATGGATAACAAGTGTGCAAACTTTGCAACGCAGTATAGTTGAAATAAACAAAATAGCAAGGTGACTATTCTCCGGGGAGCGCCATCAGAAGTTTCGCGCGAAAGTGTTTCATTTAAAGGGAAATAATGACCTTTTTCCACAAAAATGGAGTTAGCACTTGAAATCGCCAGACGAGACCAAAATATATTGTAAATTCATCACTTTGTGCATGAAAACTTTCCTACCGAAAGATATTTCAAGTTAAAGTTGATAAGGGTTCCACACTTTTAACGACGGGAACTTGCAAGTACTTTTGGTCCTCATCAAACTGCAGGCTTTTGCCGTATTGTTTTTTTACGCAATGGAGTGGAAAATATATTGTGCGTTCTGCTTGTTGTGATTATATACCCGGTGATCTTCTAAAACTAACAGCGATTGGAAAAAGTGGCAATAAAATCGGAAGCTCATCGATGCACATCAACGGCGGCATAGTTAGTTGCGACCCTCAATTTTTGGAAATCGATTCATTTGTTTTCAACATTAGGAGTATTGTAAAATTTGTATGTGGCTGTATATACCACTA
The DNA here is from genome assembly GCA_036785665.1 of Chirona hameri. NCBI lineage: Eukaryota > Metazoa > Arthropoda > Thecostraca > Balanomorpha > Balanidae > Chirona > Chirona hameri. Next base: position 59,027 of record JAXIVJ010006882.1, read on the forward strand.
TGCTGTATATTATCATGGCAAATAATAATTTTCCCCCCAAAAAAACTAACAAACAATAACACAAAACCACATACCACATACCACATACCACATACCACATACCACATACCACATACCACATACCACATACCACATACCACATACCACATACCACATACCACATACCAAATACCAAACACCACATACCACATACCACATACCACATACCACATACCACATACCAAATACCACATACCACATACCAAATACCACATACCACATACCACATACCACATACCACATACCACATACCACATACCACATACCACATACCACATACCACATACCACATACCACATACCACATACCACATACCAAACACCACATACCACATACCACATACCACATACCACATACCACATACCACATACCACATACCACATACCACATACCACATACCACATACCACATACCACATACCACATACCACATACCACATACCACATACCACATACCACATACCACATACCACATACCACATACCACATACCACATACCACATACCAAACACCACATACCACATACCTCATACCAAATACCAAACACCACATACTACATACCACATACCACATACCACATACCACATACCACATACGACCCATGTCAACATTGCTGATATGGACTGATTTGCTGGAGTGTTCTGTGCTTATATAACTGGTTATGTCTGGTTATGTCAACTGGCGCCTGGCGGCAATAGATCATAACAAGAGATCGCTAGCAGTATCGGCACTTTGTGACACAAATAATAGTATTAAAAAGGTTATTGCTAAATCAATTCTCATCAGTACGATTTTTGTCAAAAGTCGCAAAAATATGTCGCCAAGGACCTGATCCTGATACTGACATGGCCAAGGACCTGAGTCCTGATACTGACATGGCCAAGGACCTGAGTCCTGATACTGACATGGCCAAGGACCTGAATCCTGATACTGACA
>JAXIVJ010006883.1:0-45000 GCA_036785665.1 Chirona hameri
AGGGACCCTTCCAACCTGGCAAGGGACTGCCCCGGCTGCTTTGTCGCCTTGCGACATGCTCTGAGGGCCCTCCAACCTGCCCTGGGGCCCCTCCGTCCTGACTAGGGGCCCATTCGTCATGTTCAGGGGCCCTTCTGACCCACCTATGGGCCCTTTCGGTCTGGTCAGGGGCCCTCTGACCTGTACAGGGGCCCTTTTAACTTCCCAAGGGCCCTCTGGTCTGTCCAGGGGCCCTCCAACCTGATCAGGGCCCATTATGGCCTGGAAAGGGACTGCACTGGCCTCTTTGTCGCCCTGCCTATATGCTCAGGGGCCTCTCGACCTGCTCAGGGGCCCCTCTGTGCTGGCTAGGGGCACATTCGACGTGTTCAGGGGGACCTCTGACCTGCTCAGGGGCCCTTTCGGTCTGGCCAGGGGCCCCTCTGACATGCACAGGGCTCTTTTGAACGTCCAAGGGGCACTCTGGTCTTTCAGAGAGGGTCTTGTGGCCCTAAAGTGCTCTAAACTCTCTAAAGACCACGCTTCGCGTGGTTTACAACCCATGATACCGCGCTTCGCGCGATTTCGTGGGGCCTTTTCGGCGGCGCGCAGGGCCTCTACGAGGGGGAGGGGGCTACCCACGCCCTACGGGGGCCTGACAGCCCCCCCCCCCCCCACACACACACACACACACTGAGGTTTTTCTTGAATAACTTTGTATACATGTGGCGCATCCTGCTGAAATTTTTGGTAGCTGAGTTCACAACAATTATACGTATGCTGTAAAAATGTATTCGAAATTGGTTGAGTAGTTGGGGAGATAATCATGTTTCGATGACGTCATGTGGGTGGAAAACGATAAATATTTGAAAAACGGTATAAAACGGAGTTGTGAAGTAAATTGCAAACGCAATTCAGAAAATATATAAAATGCCATTTTCTTTACAATGGCAATCTCGGATTTACAAAATTTTGGGTTTTTAACCCCTAAAATAAAATAAGACTGATTTATTTTTGAAAAATCCTCACAAAGTCAACATCTTGAAAGATGTTAAAAAAAACGGAATATATGTGAGCAAACTGAGTATGGACAATACCTATGCCAAATTTCAAAGCAATATCTTCATTTTTGACTGAGTGATGGCTCCCTAAGTGTAAGAAACTGATGACGTCATTTTTTTAATAACTTTTTGTGTACTTTTTTGACAAGATACGAACAAATAATTACCTTTTCTATATTTCTGAGCCAAAACTGGTCTAGGAACATGCCTTTTTATATACATTGATCAATTTCTCATTTTTAGGTTTTCTGAAGAGCAAAATCGCTGCTCTAGACGTGGTAAATCCGAGGTCATTCCCTTGACCTGGAAGGTCACCCGTTGATCTGAAACCTAAAAACCGCATACAATTGGATTCCTCTCATGACAGGCAACATGATGGTTTTTACTGCATTGCTCTAAGTTGCTTGGTTTGGAAGTTAACAGGGGGCCTGTCAGCCCCCCCCCCGTAGGGCGAAGGTGAAAAAAGCTCCCGTAGGGCGAGGGTTGAAGCTCTTAGGTCGAAAAACGCCCTTTAACCCACGAGTTACTGGGGTATATTTCATAACGCGACTTTCTGGGGGGGGGCTATTTTTGCCCCCCCCCCCCCCCCTTCTGATCTCCGGAACTACTGGACCGAATGTAAAAAATGCAAACGGCATTCGATAGCCCTGGGAAATTTATCGAGGGAAACATATTATTGTTGACCTCGAGGTCACCGATGACGTCACAGGTCGGGTCAAGTACAAAATGTTTGACCGTGTCAAAAGGTCTCGATGGATGGAATTGTCGCGCAAAATTGCGATATGAAACGCATAAGCTGTCGATAAATCAGTATGATTCGTGTGTCTGACACTTCTAAGTACCTTTCTAATCTGTTTATGACCTTGGGTCAGGTCAAGGTCATCCGAGGTCACGAGGTCAAACTGCAGATTACGGTCATTAGGCGTTGTAACACATGTTTATGGGTTTGTTTTTCGTTTAGAACACGAAAAATGACCTTAGAACATTGTTTGTTCCATATATATAGAAGTAAAAAGCAAAAATGGAAATGCGTTTTTTTATGCATAGTAATGCTGTGAGAAGTGGTCGATTTTTGTCATTTAAAGGTCATAACTCGGTCATTTTTAAAGATATCGACTTTAAATTTGAAAAAATATTCACCGCATACGTGTGGATCACATATATTCCGGTTTTGGGAAAATTCTGTTTTTTTCTTTAAAATTTTGTAAAAAAAAATGGATTTCTCAAAATTTTGAATTTCAAATAAACTCAAAACTCCGAGATACCAGTTTGATAGCCCGGTCTATTTTCAGTAATTTAATGTAAGACAATTGAGTTTATCTTAAACATCGTACCTTTGACAGAGTTTTCTGAAAACCATTATTTTGCAACAAAAACCGAAGAACATGACGTGACTCTGACGTCATTCCCGGTTGACCTATCATAACCTCATATTTTTCCTTTTGCCAACATGTGTAGAATTGATGTGAGAGAAGGTACTGCAAGTTTTGTGACGATACCAGTGTTCGTTTAGGAGTTATTGCAAAATAACGGGAGGGGGGGGCAAAAAATACCCCCAGTAACTCGCGGGTTAAGATCGATTGAGTGTCCTCTCAAAGTGGTAAACGGCCTTCTCAGGAATTTTGTGAGGAGCGCTGTCATTTGCTTCTAAAGATGTTTTCATGTTTCATGTTTATTGTGTCAGTTTTTCTACGGTTCCATGGGATCATGGTCAAACACAAAAGACAAAAGAACGAATCTGTGTTAAATTTAAGCGCCAATTTGGAAATTTGAGAACTCTATTTTGGCCGCAATCTTAATACCTACCAGTCAGCGCCAGCAGGGTATTAGTCCGGCTCCTAAACTACTGGAGTCGTGATTTTTCTTTTCTTTTCCCAAAATTGAATTGCGCATGTCAACATTTTGCAAAAATCGGGCCAGCAGAGGCGGTGCCAGGCTCCTGTTTTGGAGAGGGTGTTACGAATGCGGTTGTGCGGCGCATACTTCCTTCGTAGTTTGCGGGGCAATAAATACGTCAGCAACATTTTCATTGCAATATGCATCATAAATACCGAGATTGTACATATTTTTGGCAGAGGCGCACTCAGGTACAAAAAAATGGGAGGCGATGCTCTCCCTCAAATTAAGTCTAACTTCAAATTAGTAAGATGATAAACAGCGTTACGCGGATTGTGCCCCCATGTTATTTATCTGGATCCGCCTATGCGCAATATATTACATTTAGCAAGTTGCAGAAAATACTGCCCACATGTGACGTTCATACCGCCCCAAACAATCATGAACAGCACATATTTTTTCTCAGAAAATCCAACATTTTACATACCCTGAATACGCCTATGATTTTTCATTTTGGTCCTTGTCTTTGATATGTTGATATGTGATATGAGACCAGTACATTTAAAGCTGAAAAGTTTTCCATGAAAATCGGTTTAACCATATGACCACAATGACCAATCAAAAAACATCCAAAATTTGCGTATTTGTTTGCCCCCTGGTCCCCCATTTTTTAACACAAGACATTTTGGGGTTCAAAAACAAAGATCTTTTCATGACGAATCTAATGGGTGTTGTCCCATTGAAATCGACCGAGCGGTTCTCGAGATCTCTGGGGGTGGGGGGCAGAATCTGCCCCCCCCCCCCCCCTTCGCACGTTAACGTTATTCTAGCCGCCCGCAAGGAATAGGGTTGAAGATGTAGGCACTTCATTACTTTGTAGAAAAGAAAATGATGATATGGCAGCTGAAAGTTGGTACACAAGATTTGCTTCTGCTATGATTGAATGTACAGTTCATCCATTCATTCCAAGACCTTAGATACAATTCAGCCAAGACAGCGGATAGCGTGACGTATTTGTATTTGTATTTATTATTTACCGTCAACAGGTACAACAACCTAATTACAGACGGAGTCAAGGAAATAAAAACGATAAATAGCAGAGCATGCAGTGTCACAGGGTCAAGTGGTCATGAGAAGTAAAATACATCACACTGTTTGGCGGATAAACATTGCTACACATTTTGCATAAGTGCATCGGTCGCCAAAGAGGTCAGCGCTGGGAATGTTCTTGTACAGAAGGTTTGCCCAACGCGGTAGGCGACAGAACATCCCGTTCTTAATTGTCTCGACTCTGGCGATAGGAACATGTAAAATTGGTCGCGTGCGAGTGGGTCTGGCAGGAACTGCAAGACCAAACATGCCCTTGATGTCAACCGAATCAAAGCGTCCCCCAAACACACCATGCAAGAAAATAAAGTCGTGCTGCTCTAGTCGAGAGGTAATCCGTAAGACTCCGAAGTGGTTAAGCAAGTGTGAGTAGCCAAGGGAGTCAGATGGGCGGTTTGAGTTCACGGCCAGCCAAATCAAGAACTTATGTTGAACTCTATCCAGTCGCATGGTGTGAGACTTGGCAGCACCCGACCAGATTATGCTGCCAAACTCCAAAATAGAGCGAATATGCGCGTTAAAAGCCGTGATGAGAGTAGCTGGCTTGAACTACCGACCTGCCGACGCATGTGACGTTTGAAGTGAACTCATGTAAATCCCCAGGGCGCGATTCGCTCTCCCGATAAGGCCGTCGATGTGAGAAGCAAAGGTCAATTTCGTGTATAAGATCACACCTAGATCGCGCATCTCAGATACGCGGTCCAAGGTGATGTTGTTGATGGAGTATGACGTCAAGACAGGTTTTTTGCGTAAAGTGAATGTTATGACCTTGCACTTTATCGGATTTAGTTTTAGTTTCCAAGCATCAGACCAAGCACAAAGGTTTTCCAAGTCGGTCTGAAGAGCGACGGCGTCGTCTGGAGAGCGAATCCGCCTACAGAGCTTCAGGTCGTCAGCGTACATGAGACATGTCGACGATGACGACATGTCGACGTCATGGATACATCCAGGCACGTAGCTAAGGGGGGGGGGGGGCGGGGGCGGCGCGCGCAGCATGCCGAAAAGGGCCGACGAGACCGCGCGAAGCGCGGTATCATGGGCTCTTTACCACGCGAAGCGTGGTGTTTAGAGAGTTTAGAGCACTTCAGAGGCTCTTCAGGGCTGCACCAGGGCCCGCTCAGAAAGACCAGAGGGTTCCTTGGACGTTCAAAAGAGCCCTGTGCATGTCAGAGGGGCCCTGGCCAGACCGAAAGGGCCGCTGAGCGGGTCAGAGGGTCCCCTGAACTCGTCGAATGGGCCCCTAGCCAGCACAGAGGGGCCCCTGGGCAGGTCGGGAAGCCCCTGAGCATGTCGGTAGGGCGACAAAGCAGCCAGCGCAGTCCCTTGCCAGGTCATAAGGGCCCCTGAGCAGGTTGTAGGGCCCCTGGACAGACCAGAGGGCCCATGGGAAGTTAAAATGGCCCATGTGCAGGTCAGAGGGGCCCCCTGACCAGACCGAAAGGGCCCCTAGGTGGGTCAGAAGGCCCCCTGAACATGCCGAATGGGCCCCTAGTCAGCACAGAGGGGCCCAGAGCGGGTTGGAGGGCCCTTGGAGCATGTCGCAAGGCGACAATGCAGCCAGCGCAGTCCCTTGCCAGGTCGGAAGGGCCCCTTAGAAGGTTGGAGGGCCTCTGGAGAGACCAGAGGGCCCCTGGAAAGTTAAAAGGGCCCCTGTGCAGATCGGAGGGGCCCCTCATCAGACCGAAAGGACCACTGGGCGGGTAAGAAGGCCCCTGAGCATGCCGATTTGGCCCCTAACCAGCACAGAGGGGCCCCAGGCAGGGCGCAGGGCCCCTTGAGCATGTCGGCAGGGTGACAAAGCAGCCAGCGCGGTCCGACCAGAAGAGTCGCTGGGCAGATCGGAGGGGCTCCTGGGCAAGTCAGAGGGGCCCCTGGTTAGACCGAAAGGGTCCCTGGGCAGGTCAAAGGCCCCTGAGCATGTGGGCAGGGCGACACAGCAGCCAGTGCAGTCCCTGGCCAGGTCGGAAGGACCTCTGAACAGGCCGAATGGCCCATTGACACACAAGAGGGGCTTCTTGGAAGGTCAGAGGAGTCCCTGTTCAGACCGAAAGGGCCCAAAACGCGTAGTGATCCCAGATGAAGATTAAATACAAAGAGGACTTACTCCACAATAAAAAATATTAAAATCGGAGCTATCGGGTATATTGTAACACCCTTCGTCAAGGTGTTACAATATACACGAAAGCTCGGATTGTATTGTTTTATTGTAGAGTAATCCATCGTTGTATTTAATATATATCACCCACTCCACATCATGTCTTTTCGCGGATCCCAGATCAGTCCTTGAACAGGTCGGCAGGGCGTTGAAAAGGTCAGAGGGGCCCCTAGACGATCTGAAGGGACCCTGGGCCTTTCAACAGTAAGAATACAGTTGTCCAGGGAATCAAACTCGAAACTATCGCGCCGCTACGCCGCGCAATTTAACTACAAATTCAATTATATGCGGGTTAGAAACAAAACATCGGTCCGTTTCTCGGCGCATTTATGTGTTATGTTGCTACTTGCCAATATAATTGGGCAAAATAGCTCACTTTAGCACTATTTTCCGCACTTCTAAGCGCATAATAGCATTTTTAGAGGTCCGCACCATAAGCAATGTGACGCATTGATGAGAATGCATATCCATGGCTTAAAGAAAATAGTTCACCTTCGGGAAATTTTTCAGAACACGATTTTATTCTATTTTGTAATACAGTTTCTTTTTTTTATTTTCAAAATGGTCCTACATCGCGCCAATTCAGGACAGAAGGTCGTAAATTATTAATGTTATGGTGTGCGTTATTGGTCTGCGCATGCGCCCTGGTAGTGCTGGCACTCTCAGACGGTACGGTATATCATATATGTCGCCAAAAAGTCAAATATCTTCGGCTGGAGAGTCTTTTCAGCCAAGAAAAGTTGCAGATAAGGATTTCTCAACACGGGCTGCAAAACTGCTATTTCAGTTCAAAATCCCATGTTGAAGGTGAATTATTTCCTTTAAAGGGACATTCCCACCTTAACATTAGTTTTGAGTTGAGGTAGCCATGTTGTTGGATTTGCTTTGAAATTAAGTGGGGTAGCAGTTAAAACAACCACATAGGTCTATTCGAAAAGAAATTCGAGCTTGGTCTTTACAATTGTAACAAATAAACCCCACGTGTATTTGAATAGGGGTTTAAAGCCGATGACGTCGTCTCTCTTTACTCAATGGTGATGATAGTCGACTTGTTTTAAGGTAAACCTTGGAGATATTTGCGTGTTTCAAATGGTTTGGTAACTGGTTTGTTTTGTATTCAAAGCGCCAGAATTGTCTCGAAATAATTGTGCCATACTTTGGCAGCGTAAGGGATTTCTGTATAGTTCTCTAGAGCTCAATATGACGTCATCAACCCACATATTAAAACTTAACTTTTTATGAAATTGAGCACTGTTTGCGAGAAAAAAATGTCATAATCGTGTTCGGCAGCAATTACTTCATATTTTGCACCACAAACGGCGTACATTTGACAACTTTTGGGAAGGTGGCAGTGTCCCTTTAAGACTCAAAATTTTCGCACCGCTCCGCGGCGCAATTTATTTAAGAGTTCCAGATCTTGAGCTTAATATAGTTAATTCCAAATTGGTGTCGCTGGTTCCAAAGTTGATATGTTAGTTTGCTAACTCCAGCCTCTAAAACTTGGTATGGCCCATGCCATACCTGTGATCAGGGGTGGAACTTTATATCTCTTTGGGAGGGCCCCAGCCCCCCCCCCCCCCCAACGGTGCTCCGGCTCCCCCCCCCCCAATGTTTTCCAAATGTGTGCCCCTCTAAAATTTAAAGGACTACCCGTACAGATTGTTGTTTTGAATTTTGCATATTTCATCATATCAAGATAAAGGGTCTTAGGATTGCTTTGGAGCTTAGATGCGGAATGGAGAATTATGGCAAAAAATAAGCATAAAGAGCGGAAAATTCAACCAAAAGCCATTGTATTCGGCTTTATCAGTGTCCAATTACCCGCTCACCAGAATTAGTTATTACCTATGCCAATTTTGATCTGTCTTTCCCTGTCTTGTCCTATCATGACATCCATAAATCAGTATAGAGTTCAAATTATCCAATGCATTTTAGAATAAGGAGTGGAAAATAAAGAGGAAAACTTGGGAAAAAGAGTGGAAAAATAGTATCCATAGGGTGTCATTTTCCGCCCAAATTTCCCAATCCCAGGACACTGTCAAGATGTGATACCATCTCGAGTATTCCATCTTACAAGTATACGAGCATTGTGATTCGATCTGCGACTGGTTTCTTATTATGATATGGGTAAGTTGGTAGCATGGATTATCTTCTGCTAACTGTAGATACAAGGTTCAAGCGTGCAGATTAGCGAATAGCGGAGAGGAGCATGACGAATTAGCGATCGGAGTGTTCTATTTAAATGGCGTTCAATATAATTTGTTGTAAATTTATTTTTTGCCTGAAATAAGGCTGATAGTTTATGCAGCCTTTTTGGCTCCCTGGTATTGCAGTATCCTAAATATCCGTGCTAAAATAATAGTTTGATGCGGAGGAACGTCGAGGGGATCGTACCATCAAAGGGCATCGGGTCATCGCTGCCAGGGGGCCTAGGGGTCCATGTCTCTTCCAGGAGGTTAACCGAGGTTGGCCTGAGTGGGTCCTTGGTTTACCTGACGAGCCCTCGGTCAGCCTGAGCGAGCCTCGTTGGGCCTGGAGGGGAGCTCAGTCGACCTGCAGTGGCACTCCGTCGACTTGAAGGAGTCACTCGTCCATCCGTGGGGGTTCCAGTCGGCCTAAGGAGCCATTGTTTGGCCTGAGGGTTCCCCTGCCGGCCTGAGTGGGGGGGGGGGGGCTCAGTCGGCCTGATCGGCATGAGGGCCCTCGATCGACTAGGGGGGGGGGCTCGGTCAACTTGATCGAACCTCGGCCGGCCCTCCGTCGGCCTGATGGGTGTCCAGTCGGACTGACGAGCTTTTCTTCGCCCTAAGTGGGCCTCTGTCAGCCTGGAGGGGTCCTCGATCGGCCTGGATGGAAGCTCGGTTGGCCTGAGGGGCCCTCGGTCGACTTTAGGGGCCCTCGATCGGCTTGAGGGAACCTCGGCCGGGTTGAGGGTACCCTTGGTTGGCCTGAGGAGCTTTTAGTTCGGCCTGAGGGGCTCTTTGTCGGCCTGACGGACCCTTTGTCGGCTTGAGGGGACCTCAGTCGGTCTGAGTGGCCCTCGGTATGCCTGAGGGGACCTCAGTAGGCGTGAGGGGACCCTGAGTGGGTCTGAGGACCCTCGCTTGGTCTTAGGGGCCCTTGGTCAGCTTGAGGGGCCCTCTGTTGGCCTGTGGAACCCTCGGTCGTCCTGAGTGGCTCTCGTTTGGTCTGAGGAGATCTCAGTCAGCTTGAAGGTTTTTTTTTGTCTGAGAGGTCCTTGGTCGGCCTGAAGGGGCCATCGTCTGCCTGAAGGGGTCCTCTGGCGGCTTTAAGGGGCTCTCGGTCGCCTTGAAGGGCCCACAGTTGGCTTAGTCGACTTGAGAAGACCCTGTTTCGGCCTAAGGTGCCTTCGGTCAGCTTGAGGAGGCCTTCGGTTGGCCTGGGGGCCCTTAGTCGGCCTGAGTGGCTCTCGATCGGCCTATAGGGGTCCCTAGTGTACCTGTGGGGCTCTTCTGCCAGCCTTAGGGGGCTCTCGGTCGACTTGAGAGGCCCTTGGTCGGCTTGAGGGGCCCTTGGTTGGCCTGAAGGAGAACTCAGTCGGCCTGAAGGGACCGGTCGGCTCGAGTGGCTCGGTCGGCTCGAGTCGCTCTTGCGTCTTGCCAGGCCTGAGCGGGCCTCAGGCTGGTCTTAGAGGGCCATTGTCTAGACCGGAAAGAACCCGGTGGTCTGAGAGGGGCCTCAGTTGGTTTGAGACAGTATCTTCCAGGTCTTAGAGCCTTAGGCTCCTTGTCGTTCTGAAATTACCTTTGCCATGCCTGAGAGGGCCCTATGCCAGTCTCAGATATCTGTTTACCAGTTTGAAAGGACCCTTGATCGTCCAGGGGGGGGGGGCGATTTTCAGGCCTAAGAGAGCCCTAAGTCTCTAAGAGAGGACTCCCGCTTCTTTGAGAGGATTATCGGTCGACCAGAGATGACCACCGTCCGGTCTGAGAGGGCCTTACGCTTGTCTAAGAGGGCCATTGCCAGACCTAAGAGGGTCCTGTGCAAGTCTGAGAAAGCTCTCGGTCATTATGGAGAGCCCTTAAACGGGCTGAGAGAGCCATGTCGGTCGGAAGCAGTCTTGCAGACTCGAACTCGGAATCTGAGTCCATTGGAGTAGGTGATTTTTGCCGGAGTCGGAGTCAGTTAATTTTTGCCGACTCCGGCTGGAATGTGAAAATTATGTATGAGGAACGTGTTTTTCAGATGCATTTTTAATTGGCTACCGATGGCGATAATTTAACATTTAACGGCTTCGAAATTGTGTTGCTGTCCTTGTCAGTGTTTACCTATCAATTTCAGTTAACAGTTAATTATTTTTACAATTAATTATTCAATTCAGTTAATTTGTCAATTTTATGGGCTGAAAGAAGGAAATTGGAGAAGAAATGTTTGGGCTATTTTTTCCTGTATGAAACGGAAAAAATGGTTTCATAATTGTAATAATTGTAATAGTTTTATAAGTATATTATATACTCATTATACACTATATATACATATACATATAGTATTGGACATATATATACTATTGCATGGGTGGAACTTTAATGTAAATTGGGGTTGTAGCTACAACCCCAATAATTTGGGAATTTAACATTACGCCTATGACACGATGTGTTACAAATGGGCTCTTAACAACTAAGTGCAACCCCAATGATTTTCACAAAGTTACGCCTCTGTACTATTGGACATTTAGTAAGTCAACTTGACCATTCGGCCGTTACCCCCCCCCCCCCCCCCCTTCCCAACCGATTTCATAAAGTTCCACCACTGCCTGTGATACTCCATTTTCCATCCTTGTAACGTGCCTTCTCATCCGTTTTGTTTGGCCCTTTCAACGCTTGGGAAGGGGGCCCTTTCAACGCTCAGGAAGGGGGCGCTTTCGAAGCGCCCCTTCCTCCCCTCTGGGAGGCCCTTTCGAGGCCTCCCCCTGGGCGAAATCCTAGATACGTGCCTGGATACATCCATCAATATGTTGTGTTCAAACAGCAATCAGTTTTAGACTTTAGCCCCTTTAAGACGCTGGAATGTATATCAATGAGTGCTATAGCAGCATGCTTGGTATAATTTAAATGGTTGAAGAACTCTCTACAATCCATGATAAGCAAGTTTTTGGAAATATATCATAGCAGGGGTAGTTACTTAGCTTGCTGTGCGATAGCGAAGAAGATTTGCGAAAATAAGTGTCCACGAACACTCGCTTAAATAAGTTTCCCCTCCAGGGGCGGATCCAGGGGGGCAAGGGGCCATGGATTGTGTATATGTGTATATGTGTATATATGTATATGTGTATATGTGTACAGGGGTGGTAAAAATAGTCCATGGTTCTCCAACCAAATCGAAAGTTGGAAAATGGTTCTCCAGCAACACTAATGCAGTATCGCTCGTTGAAGCAATATTTATATTTATACACTTGTGAAATATTGATCATACCTGAACCAATAAAGTTGCAAAAACTCTGATAAGCTATTCTGTAGCTGATGCAAGATTAAGGACATTGTAAAGTTCTTGAGGCACCTATAGAAGAAGAGAGTATAGACAGGTCCTAAGCGATATTTAGTCCGCCCCAGTAGCTCAGTGGAACAGCGCTGGACTTCTGACCTATCCCGGTAGTGGCAGCCCGGGTTCGAGTCGCTTCGGCGCTCGCTATTTGCTCCTGACTGGGTTGGCCTGCGACCGGTGGCAGCGGTCGCACTCAAGGTCAGGTGAGGTCAGTGAGCGGGTCGGACCGTGTCCAGGTATGTCGGGCACGTAAAACTTTCGTCTCTAAATTCTGCCGCCCAACAGGAATTGCGCGATCGGGTGGTGAGGTCAGCAGGACCTGCGCAACAAGCTATGCTTAGCGCGGGTCCTGACCTCGGAAATCCATCCATACAAAAGCATTCGGACTAAATTTATACAACTAAAAATAAAACTGTCGTAATTATAATTATTAAGCTGTCGTATTAATCCCTTTCTCACAAATCGGATACGTTTGTTCAAATGGACAAATATACTTATCTTTTCGGAAATACCACTCCAAACGCTCCCCAAACTTGACAACATACTGGAATACCGGATGCTAAGAGCGTCCGTAAAGTTAGCGACTTATTCAGTGACTTATTTCGATTTGACCCAAACCTCGGCCCAATGCCAATTATAGCACGCTGATCACGAATATGACCTTTGATTTTACTGTCTAAGGTCATCTTTAAGGTCAAATTCGAGGCCAAATGACGGGGTACCGTAAAACGTCACTAATTTATTGCCAGATCCAAAAGTGATCGCTGATGATAGGCAGGGTCCATATATAACGTCTGTCATCGTGACCTGACCCTTGACCTTGGAGGTCAAATTCGACGACAATGGACGGGGTACCGCATAACGTCCCGAATTTATGGTGGGATCCTTTCCAAATAGAGCTGCCACTTTTCAGGCCTGTGACTACCCGCGCCGCGCCGCAAACACTGTTCAACTACCCACCACTACACACGTGCTCAAATAAGCTGTGAACTACCCACAACTACCCTCAACATAAATTGTACTATTTTGGGATTGAAGAAAATTAAAGCAAAACCCTTTAAATTATGCAAATTCATGCAATAAACTTGAATGATATTGCTGAAATGAAAGCGCAGTCACTGAAATAAGGTTTAAAACTTTCCTTTTTTGAAAATTTGAAAATTCTGCTACCCGCCAACTACCCACTTCAGCCAAATGAATGCTTGTGCTACCCACAACTACCCACGTCTCGTGGGTAAGCAGGTAGTAAAGTGGCACCTCTATTTCCAAAGTGGTCCCAGATGTTAGGCAGAGTCTATATCTAACGTCCATCACCGTGACCTGACCCATGACCTTGGAGGTAAAATTCGAGGTCAAAGGACGGGGTACTGCATAACGTCCCGAATTTATTGCCGGATCATTTCCAAAGTGGTCCCAGATGATAGACAGGGTCCATATCTAACGTCCGTCACCGTGACCTGACCCGTGACCTTGGAGGTCAAATTCGAGGTCGAAGGACAGGGTACCGCATAACGTCCCGAATTTATTGCCGGATCCTTTCCAAAGTGGTCCCAGATGCTAAACAGGGTCCATATCTAACGTCCGTCACCGTGACCTGACCCGTGACCTATGACATTGGAGGTCATATTCGAGGTCAAAGGACGGGGTACCGTATAACGTCCAGAATGTATTGCCGTTGGATATGGACGTTAGCTATGGACCCTGTCTATCATCTAGGACCACTTTGGAAAGGATCCGGCAAGAAATTCGGGATGTTATGCGGTACCCCGTCCTGTGACATCGAATTTAACCCCCAAGGTCACGGGTCAGGTCACAATGACGGATGTTATATATGGACGCTGTCTATCATCTGGGACCACTTTTGGAAGGGTCCGGCAATACATCAATTCGGGACGTTATGTGGTACCCCGTCGGCGTCCTTTTACCTCGAATTTGACCTCCAAGGTCAAAGGTCACGGTTCAGGTCACGGTGTTCACGGTGGTCACGGTGTTCACGGTGGTCACGGTGTTCACGTTAGATATGGACCATGTCTATCATCTCGGAACACTTTTGGAAGGATCCGGCAAAAAATTCAGGACGTTGTACGGTACCCCGTCCATTGACCTCGAATTTGACCTTGAATATGGCTTTGAACAGTAAAATGAAGGTCATATTCGTGATCAGCGTGCCATAATTGACCTTGGCCCTAGGTTTGGGCCAAATCTGAATCCGTCGCTGAATAAGTCGCTGAATAACTAATATGTCGGACCACTGGCGGATCCAGGGGGGGGGGGCATTTAGGGCGGCCGCCCCCCCCCCCCCCCCCCCCCAGCCCAAAGTGGCCTGTTTCCCCCCCCCCCCCAAAAAAAAAAGGTTCACTCAAAAAGTGATCGTTAATGACTAAACGATACCTTATTTTTTATCTTTGTGATAAAAGTAATTCTTTGGTGAAAAAATATGGAAGTAATTTGGTAGCAATCGACATAGGCAAAAGAAACATTAGTGGCGCAAGACACAATCCGAAGGCAAGGACATATATAAGCCTTGTCTGAAGCACGGTAAATACAAGGCCATATATAGGAGGTAGAGTCATCCGGCGATTCTGTGTGATCATGACGTCAGAACGTGACATGTGGATCCATCGGCCTCCTCCGCCATTGCAGTTAATGCTATTTCGGGAGAAATAAATATCATCTAACTCGGAAAGTAAAAATGTTACGAAAAAGGAAAAGCCAGCGTTGAAAAGCTCAAAACAAGGCAAATCGAAATCTTCTGGATCATTTTAGGCTCGGATCAATATTGAGGTCACTAGAGGTCATCAAAGGTCAGGGCCTTGTTTACGGTCCCCCTGCGGTTCGGCGGTCACCAGCTGAGGCTCTAAGCCCCGCCCCTTCGATGAAATTTTGATTTGACCTAAACCACATGGAATTTGTATGAATCGACGTGTTCTGACGAGGCGAACACGATGACATCAAAATCATTGCTGTATCTATATTTGTCAAAAAGTTATTTGCGAAAAACAGTTTTAACCGACTGCAGACGACATGCGCCAGAATTGACTACTGGGGTGACATCATAAGTAGAAGTGCACACGTTACGGATATAGGGATGACACCCCCCTGGGTAAATAGAATACTTCTGAAGGTAAGTTTGGCCATGTGCGTCAAGTTAGCGTCGTATTCGTATTTGTTTTCAGCGTCGAGTTCCGACTTTCCCCAAACTTAGCATATGGGTAGATCTCATCAAGTTATCCACGAATATGCAATCTGTTTTGACCTAGGACAAATGGTTTGATCTCCAGAGGTCACTGAAATGTCATCGCACGGGGTACCCTCTAAATGTTTCGTTTACTGTCCGATTTCATCGCAAAGGGGCTCAAACGACTCGCCGGCACCCCAGCTTACGTCAGAAAAAAAATCACCTAGAGATCAAAGGTCCAGGTCAAGGGGACGAATACGAGATTTTAAGCTTCGATACCAGCTTGTGTACCCGATAGTTTTACGTTTACCGTCCGATTTGCTCGCAATGGGCAAAAAGGGACTCGCCGGCACGTTAGCTTGCGTCAGGAAAAACAAAAAGTCATCCCGAGGTCAAAGGTCAAGGTCACGGGGACGAATACGAGATTTTAAGCTTCGGTACCAGCATGGTGTACCCTCTAGTTTTTTCGTTTACCGTCCGATTTGCTCGCAATGAGCAAAAAGGGACTCGACGGCACCCCACCTTACGTCAGGAAAAACAAAAAAAAATACCTATAGGTCAAAGGCCAAGGTCACGGGGACGAATACGATATTTTAAGCTTCGGTACCAGATTGTGTACCCTCTAGTTTTTTCGTTTACCGTCCGATTTGCTCGCAATGGGCAAAAAGGGACTTGCCGGCACGTTAGCTTGCGTCAGGAAACAAAAAGTCATCCAGATGTCAAAGGTCAAGGTCACGGGGACGAATACGAGATTCTAAGCTTCGGTACCAGCTTGTGTACCCTCTACTTTTTTCGTTTACCGTCTGATTTGCTCGCAATAGGCAAAAAGAGACTCGCCGGCACCCCAGCTTGCGTCAGGAAAAATAAAACATCAACTAAAGGTCAATGTCACGGGGACGAATACGAGATTTTAAGCTTCGGTACCAGCTTGTGTACCCTCTAGTTTTTTTTTCGAGCTTTTAAGCTTCGGTACCGAAGCTTAAAATCTCGTATTCGTCCCCGTGACCTTGACCTTTGACCTCTAGGTGATGTTTTGTTTTTCCTGACGCAAGCTAAGGTGCCGGCGAGTCCCTTTTTGCCCATTGCGAGCAAGTCGGACGGTACACGAAAAAAAAACTAGAGGGTACACCATGTTGGTACCGAAGCTTAGAATCTCGTACTCGTCCCAGTGACCTTGACCTTTGATCTCTGGATGACTTTTTGTTTTTCCTGACGCAAGCTAACGTGCCGGCAAGTTCCTTTTTGCCCATTGCGAGCAAATCGGATTGTAAACTAAAAAACTAGAGGGTACACCATGCTGGTACCGAAGCTTATAATCTCGTATTCGTCCCCGTGACCTTTACCTTTGACCTCTAGGTGATGTTTTGTTTTACCTGACGCAAGCTGGGGTGCCAACGAATCCCTTTTTGCCCATTGCAAGCAAATCGGACGGTAAACGAAAAAAACTAGAGGGTACACAAGCTGGTACCGAAGCTTAAAATCTCGTATTCGTCCCCGTGACCTTGACCTTTGACCTCTATGTGTTTTTTTCTTTCCTGACGCAAGCTAGGGTGCCAGCGAGTCCTTGTTTTACATTGCGAGCAGATCGGACGGTAAACAAAAAAACTGGAGGGTACACAAGCTGGTACCGAAGCTTAAAATTTCGTATTCGTCCCCGTGACCTTGACCTTTGACCTCTAGGTGATGTTCTGTTTTTCCTGACGCAAGCTGGGGTGCCGTCGAGTCCCTTTTTGCCCATTGCAAGCAAATCGGACGGTAAACAAACAAAAAACTAAAGGGTACACAAGCTGGTACCGAAGCTTAAAATCTCGTATTCGTCACCGTGACCTTGACCTTTGACCTCTAGGTGATGTTTTGTTTTTCCTGACGCAAGCTGGGGTGCCGTCGAGTCCCTTTTTGACCATTGCAAGCAAATCGGACGGTAAACGAGAAAAAAAAAACTAGAAGGTACACAAGCTGGTACCGAAGCTTAAAATCTCGTATTCGTCCCCGTGACCTTGACCTTTGACCTCTAGGTGATGTTTTGTTTTTCCTGACGCAAGCTAAGGTGCCGGCAAGTCCTTTTTTGCCCATTGCGAGCAAATCGGACGGTAAACGAAAAAAACTAGAGGGTACACCATGCTGGTACCGAAGCTTATAATTTCGTATTCGTCCTCGTGACCTTGACCTTTGACCTATGGATGACTTTGTGTTTTTCCTGACGCAATCTAACGTGCCGGCGAGTTGCTTTTTGCCCATTTCGAGCAAATCGGATTGTAAACTAAAAAACTAGAGGGTATACCATGCTGGTACCGAAGCTTAGAATCTTGTATTCGACCCCGTGACCTTTACCTTTGACCTCTAGGTGATGTTTTTTATTTTCTGACGCAAGCTGGGGTGCCGTCGAGTCCCTTCTTGCCCATTGCAAGCAAATCAGACGGTAAACGAAAAAACTAGAGGGTACACAAGCTGGTACCGAAGCTTAAAATCTCGTATTCGTCCCCGTGACCTTGACCTTTGACCTCTATGTGATTTTGTGTTTTTCCGGACGCAAGCTAGGGTGCCAGCGAGTCCCTTTTTTCCATTGCGAGCAAATCGGACGGTAAACGAAAAAAACTAGAGGGTACACAAGCTGGTACCGAAACTTAGAATCTCGTATTCGTCCCCGTGACCTTGACCTTTGACCTCTAGGTGATTTTGTATTATTCGTGACGCAAGGTGGGGTGCCGGCGAGTCCCTTTTTTCCCATTGTGAGCAAATCGGACGGTACACGAAAAAACTAGAAGGTACACAAGCTGGTACCGAAGCTTAAAATCTCGTATTCGTCCCCGTGACCTTGACCTTGGACCTCTAGGCATTTTTTTTTTGTTTTTCCTGACGCAAGGTGGGGTGCCGGCAAGTCGCTTTTTGCCCATTGCGAGCAGATGGGACGGTAAACGAAAAAAACTAGAGGGTACACTATGCTGGTACCGAAGCTTAAAATATCGTATTCATCCCCGTGACCTTGACCTTTGACCTCTGGATGACTTTTTGTTTTTCATGACGCAAGCTAACGTGCCGGCGAGTCCCTTTTTGCCCATTGCGAGAAAATCGGACGGTAAACGAAAAAAACTAAAGGGTACACAAACTGGCACCGAAGCTTAAAATCTCGTTTTCGTCCCCGTGACCTTGACCTTTAACCTCTAGGTGATGTTTTGTTTTACCTGACGCAAGCTGGGGTGCCGTCGAGTCCCTTTTTGCCCATTGCAAGCAAATCGGACGGTAAACGAAAAAACTAGAGGGTACACAAGCTGGTACCGAAGCTTAAAATATCGTATTCGTCCCCGTGACCTTGACCTTGGACCTCTAGGTGATGTTTTTTTCTGACGCAAGCTAAGGTGCCGGCAAGTCCATTTTTGCCTATTGCGAGCAAATCGGACGGTAAATGAAAAAACTAGAGGGTACACCATGCTGGTACCTGAGCTTAGAATCTCGTATTCGTCCCCGTGACCTTGACCTTTGACCTCTGGATGACTTTTTGTTTTTCCTGACGCAAGCTAACGTGCCGGCGAGTTCCTTTTTGCCCATTGCGAGCAAATGGGATTGTAAACTAAAAAGCTAGAGGGTACACCATTTTGGTACCGAAGCTTAGAATCTCGTATTCGTCCCCGTGACTTTTACCTTTGACCTCTAGGTGATGTTTTGTTTTACCTGACGCAAGCTGGGGTGCCGTCGAGTCCATTTTTGCCCATTGCAAGCAAATCGGACGGTAAACTAAAAAACTAGAGGGTACACAAGCTGGTACCGAAGCTTAAAATCTCGTATTCGTCCCCGTGACCTTGACCTTTGACCTCTATGTAATTTTTGTTTTTTCCTGACGCAAGTTAGGGTACCAGCGAGTCCCTTTTTTCCATTGCGAGCAGATCAGACGGTAAACGAAAAAACTAGAGGGTACACAAGCTGGTACCGAAGCTTAGAATCTCGTATTCGTCCCCGTGACCTTGACCTTTGACCTCTAGGTATTTTTTTGTTATTGCTGACGCAAGGTGGGGTACCGGCGAGTCCCTTTTTTTCCATTGCGAGCAAATCGGACTGTAAAGGAAAAAAAACTAAAAGGTACACAAGCTGGTACCGAAGCTTAAAATCTCGTATTCGTCCCCATGACCTTGACCTTGGACCTCTAGGTAATTTTTTGTTTTTCCTGACGCAAGGTGGGGTGCCGGCGAGTCCCCTTTTGCCCATTGCGAGCAAATGGGATGGTAAACGAAAAAAAACTAGAGGGTACACCATGCTGGTACCGATGCTTAAAATCTCGTATTCGTCCCCGTGACCTTGACCTTTGACCTCTGGATGACTTTTTTCTTTTTCCTGACGGAAGCTAACGTGCCGGTGAGTCCCTTTTTGCCCATTGCGAGCAAATCGGACGGTAAACAAAACAAAACTAGAGGGTACACAAGCTGGTACCGAAGCTTAAAATCTCGTATTCGTCACCGTGACCTTGACCTTTGACCTCTAGGTGATGTTTTGTTTTACCTGACGCAAGCTGGGGTGCCGTCGAATCCCTTTTTGCCCATTGCAAGCAAATCGGACGGTAAACTAAAAAAAAAACTAGAGGGTACACAAGCTGGTACCGAAGCATAAAATCTCGTATTCGTCCCCGTGACCTTGACTTTTGACCTCTATGTGATTTTTTGTTTTTCCTGACGCAAGCTAGGGTGCCAGCGAGTCCCTTTTTTCCATTGCGAGCAGATCGTACGGTAAACAAAAAAAAACTAGAGGGTACACAAGCTGGTACCGAAGCTTATAATCTCGTATTCGTCCCCGTGACCTTGACCTTTGACCTCTAGGTGATTTTTTGTTATTCCTGACGAAAGGTGGGGTGCCGGCCAGTCCCTTTTTCCCATTGCGAGCAAATCGGACGGTAAACGAGAAAAAAACTAGATGGTACACAAGCTGGTACCGAAGCTTAAAATCTCGTATTCGTCCCCGTGACCTTGACCTTGGTCCTCTAGGTGATTTTGTGTTTTTCCTGACGCAAGCTGGGATGCCGACGAGTCCCTTTTTGCCCATTGCAAGCAAATCGGACGGTAAACTAAAAAACTAGAGGGTACACAAGCTGGTACCGAAGCTTAAAATATCGTTTTCGTCCCCGTGACCTTGACCTTTGACCTCTATGTGATTTTTTGTCCGAACCCGCGGGGGGGGGGGGGAGGGCAGAATCTTCCCCTCCCTGATTTTCTCAATAACCTGAAAACTATGATAGATATCAACGTGAAACTTTCAGTACCTTATCCTGCATCAAGTCTAAGTCTTCTCACCAACTCTAAACGAAATTGATGTAGTATTTTGGGAGATAATGACGTTTTAATGACGTCATGTCATGCCATTTTTGGTGCAAAAACGATAAATGTTTGGCAAATCGTAGAAATCAGAGTTTTCAAGCAAATTGCAAATAAAACACGCGAAAAGAAGGGAAAGACATTTTCTTCAAAATGGCTCTCGGATTTCCTTTTTTTCAACCCCAATTTTGTTTTGTTGTGAATTTGAAAAGTGAATTTCTTATGCTCGAATACCAAAATAAGGTAACCGGCCCAAATCTGCGGAGAAAAAAAAAATGAGGGTACCTTTTTGCCACAAAAAGTTGCCCCCCCCCCCCCAACCGACGGCTGGATCCGCCAGTGTGTCGGACGGACTTCTCACGGACGTTATTTGTATCTGGTATGTTATTAAGTTTGGAGTAGTAAGGAAGCGTTTGGAGTCGTGTTTCTGAAAATATCAGTATATTTGGCCATCTGAACAAACGTATTCCATCTTTGAGGAAGGGATAATTACGACAGCTTCAAAGGCAAGTGAATATTCAACGTTCGTATATTTGCATGTGGATCGATGATCCATCTGGTACATGTAGATACCGGACAATTCAGATTTCGTTCAAACTGTGCTATATGACCAAGCTTCATACGCTGATGACGAATCTGAAGTTAGTTCGCCGGCACATATGACACTTTTCCCATTAACCCGTTATAACGGATTCGCATGCAGATACCGGACAATTCAGATTTCGCTCAAACGGTGCTATATGATCAAGTTGAATACGCTGATCACGAATCTGAAGTCCGTTCGCCGGCACATATGAAACTTTTCCCGTTAACCCGTTATAACGGATTCGCATGCAGATACCGGACAATTCAGATTTCTCTCAAACTGTGCTATATGACAATAACTTCTATTTCCATAGATTACATCTTTATTTATTGAATTAAACGCCAGCAAATATACGAAATAGTAGTCAAAGTAGTGTATTTGCAGTACATGTAGTAGCATTTGGAAGCGGTCAGCGGTCGTTCCGACATTTCCGACATTTCCGACATTTTTTAATCCCTAAGCCCATTCAACCCCTTTAGGCCCAGAATATGGAAAATTGATAAATTTAAACGTTGTAGCTAAGCCTTGTAGCTATCTGGTCCAGAAGTCGGATTTAAAATATGTACCATAGGTTACGAGCCAGTCTCATCTGAAAATCATCGATTTAACATGATAACCCTATCGTGTAGTAGGTTTTTAACGTCCAAAGGCCCGAGTGCTGCCAACCATTACTGGTGGGAGCTATAAATATCTTTACAGAACCTTGGTATAAATCTTATATGATTGTAAACATTCCACAGCGTGAACAAACCGAACAAACTTTTAATCAACGGCTACATCAACGGCTCTTATACCTTATACGGCCTTGGGCTACATCCTGTCGTCCCTATTGTTGTTACAGAGGATATGTAAGTATCTCATCCTGTAATTTATCACGTTTCTTAATTGATCATAAATGATCTGGTAGTCTATGAATATTCGTATATTCGTGACCGCACAATGCCCAAACTGAATGGGGCATCTTCCACCAACCTCCAAATCAAAATTGAAATACATATTTATCTGGTCCAACAGGATTGGAATGTGTGGGTGTCTGGGAAGTATTTGGGTGTTTCTTTACTCCATTTTTCCATTCCTGCATTCCAAGGAGTATGTCAGTTTTCCACTCCTAAGTAATTAGTAAGGGACCCCCTGCAGTGTCCCAATGATGATTCCAATGTTATAGTAACCTTGATTAGTATTATATTTACCGTGCTTGATTCCAACCACCTTTGGCTTACTAACAAGGGTTGGTATTGGTAAGCATTTGTTACTGTTACTGACTATCCATTGCAGCCCTTAGTAGAACCAGTAAAAAAACTTGCACACACATTGGAAAAACAAGAGTGGAAAATAAGGAGTGGGAAAACATCCAAAATCACATTGATAATATTGACTTCGCCCTGCAATGTGTGTGCTGAAGAGCTGGGAAGTTTGAGGGATATTTTAGGTTTCAAAAGATGATAGGTGTAGGAAGTTATGGAATGCTGGGGGTGGATGCAATTGGGACCATCAATGCCACCAAAAACTACTGAAGTTATCCAGAAGTTGATGCATTGTCTGACATTTTTAGAAAATCTATGCACTGTTGAAGGAAACCAGTCACTGCCTGACTGGAAAAAATACACGCTTTCACTAACATGTCCAGCGTAATTTGGTGATAGCGGCAAAAATTTTGCAGCATGTCCAGTGTAATTTGGCGATTGCACCAAAAATTTATGTGCACGTCCAGCGTAATTTCATCTAGCAAAAGTTCAGGGCACAGACCCACAAGATTCCGGTTCCATCCTTCAAGGCTGCACAACTGGGTCCACTGTACTGGTCCACAACTGGGCTGCTCCTGCCAGGAGCCTTGCCACTGACTTCACAATTCAGTCGGGGACACTATGGTTAAATTTGATATTTTCGAAAACTTCCTTTTTTGGAAAGTGTGTTCCCATTTATAGAAGTAATTTCCAAAAAAAATCCTAAAAGGCGGAAAGTCAGGGAGCTGGCGACCAGGTGGCCTCCACCATCGCTGAGCACTTGCCAGACGTGGACAAACGGTACTGGGTGGGGTCAGCAGCGACGGCCAGTACCAAAGCAAAGGGTTCACAACTGCTGTCCTGTGCGAGGGGGTCGAGCAGCCAGAGTGGTACTCTGTGCTCTGGGACGGTGCTCACTGGATGGACCTTGCCATGAAAGAAGGGCGGACGTGGGTTTTAGGGGGGGGGGGCAAATCCAGTGGCGTATTTCCAAAAAGTTGTTGAGTGGGGGGCGGGCAGGGACGTGGCCACATTTTTTTTTGTGTGGGGGTCGGCTAATATGACTGGAAAAATGCACCCCCATTTTTATGTGTGTGCGTTTGCAGCATTTTAATTTGGTTTCCATGTTATAGTAGGTAGGTACATGTTATTTAGCGCCACACAATTTTACGGGTTTGCCTGATAAACCCCAGAAATATGGGTCTTGTAGAGGATAAAAAGCTAAAATGTTATTCATTCAATTCACTGTTACAACGAACCGAAGGCTTCGTCATGACGATGGCCACCGATTTGGCGCCGCGAAGCGACGTGCACATTTTAATTTTAGGTCGAGGAAAACGAAATTTTAATATTGGAACCAGACCGTGAGAGAGGAGCCAAGGCTCAGGTAACCCGCATTCCTGGTTGCACATCTCGGTATGATGACACACATTGAATTTTTTTGAAATTTTACGGGTTTGCCTGATAAAGCTCAGAAATATGGGCCTTGTAGACGTAGAGGATAAGAGGCTAAAATGCTACTCATTCAATTCACCGTTACAACGAACCAAAGACGATGACGATGGCTTCGTTATGACGATGGCCATCGATGTGACGCCGCGAAGCGTCGTGAAAATGTAAATTTTAGGTCGTGAAAAATGCAATTTTAATATTGGAACCAGACCGTGAGTGGAGCCAAATCTCAGTTAACCCCTATTCCTGGTTGCACATCTCGGTATGATTAAAAATATTGAAATTAAGGTAGTTTTTCATATACATATTCCTCGGATAGTAAATCACGATGACCGGTGGCAGTCGCCGCTCAATAGTACATATTATAATAACTGTATACATTACATATGTACTGACCTGCAACAAACAACTGGTAACAGTGCAAACGTTTTAAAAGCAGCAAGAGGCAGAAATACTTTTCCGCGCATAAATGGTCCCTGTGGATCTGGAGGAGGCTGGGGCGAGATGGCCTGGGAAGATGTTCCTGGCCTGGTCCCACTATTAGGCTCTTCGGTCCAGCAAGTTAGGCGCCGCTGGAGCAGCTTCCGGGAGCCGATGTCCGTCTTTGCGTTGGCGTCACCTTTTTTCGGAACTCGGCAGACTAGCTAAACATGTAGCCCGCTTGAAAGTTAATATTGTATGAAGGGAGTGGGCCCTGGGGCTAGCAATTAGGTACCGCCAAGGAGAGACTGCCTGACACTTAATTAATTAATTTTCCCATTTTCAAATTTTTTATAAGCAATTGCGAATTTTGTATCATGCCGCGAAGCGGCACAATATTTTCAGGTTTTTCAATGTGGATAGCTGGATTTTGACTGCTGCAAAGGCGATGTTTAAAACTGTACGTCCGACCGTTGGGGGGGGGGGGGGGGGCAAATCATAGTTTCAGGACCTTTGGGGGGAGGGGGCATGGCCCCTTGGCCCCCCTCCTGGATCCGCCCCTGATGCTTTGCACTGAAAGACGGCGACACCCTGATGCCGAGGCTGATGCGGCGCTGCGAGGCCTTCCACACGCTGACTTCACATTTTTATGTATTAACATGTGTTGTGCATGTAGCACCCAATAAATTTCGGCGCAACGGCCATTGCGCCGAAATTTCGGCGCAACGGCTCCGCCGAGGCGTCCAGCGTAATGAATGTATTTTTTTCCAGTCAGGAGTCACTGCTGTGAATGTGCCAATATTCATGCCTGAAAATGTTGAATATAGCATTGGTTTGGCTAAATTATCAAGATA
The DNA here is from genome assembly GCA_036785665.1 of Chirona hameri. Taxonomy (NCBI): domain Eukaryota; kingdom Metazoa; phylum Arthropoda; class Thecostraca; order Balanomorpha; family Balanidae; genus Chirona; species Chirona hameri. Next base: position 24,651 of record JAXIVJ010006883.1, read on the forward strand.
TACAAAACAAAACTTCAAAAGCAGTGTATTTTTTTTTAAACACATAGACTCAAAATTTAGTAGGTATAGATTGTGAGAAGTGGCACAGATTTCAAAAGTGGTGCATGGTGTTATGACATTGTGTGCTTTTAAATTTGAAGACAACCAAAGAGATGCTCTGAGCCTGCTGGGGCTATCCGCCCTAATCCAAGCAAGCAAGCAAATTGTGTGGCTTTGAAAGTGCTTTGTGTGCTTTGGAAGATGTAGAAGACTCAGAACTTATGTAAAAATGATTATTTTTTAAAAGTAGTACATACAAATGTAATGATTATCCTATCTTTTTTTAGGTACACAACTTGCATAATATTGTCAATGGTGAAGGGTTCGCTCGCAGGTCCAGTAACACTGCTTTTAGCACATGCTCAGCCCTCAGGAGTGTTGAGGAGGGTATGAAGCTTTTTGACACAGACTACAGAGCAAAAATGTCTGACAATGCACCAAATGTCAGGATGAAACATCAAATATATTCAGCAAGAGAGTCCTTACAACCATACAACCAAACAGAGTATGCTGTCAGTGATTTCTCGACACAGCCTTCAAAACTGCTATCTCAGTTCAAAGCTCCATTATAAAAGTGACTGATTTCCTTTAACTAAGCCAAGATTTGCTTTAGATAAGTTCTTAATGCATAAACAGGCAAAATCAAATTATTTGTGGGATTTGTGGCAGTTTTGTATTTGCCCCCATTTTGTATTTGCCCCCTTGTCATTCTGGATCTCATAGTAGTGGATATGCGGAGCATTGTACTGGTATGTACTAGACCACTCATATTCTTGTTGGTAGGTACATACCTACCAAGCAAGCTGGTCAGGCTGTGCATTTTAGTCCTTAATTGCTAGTTAAATAACATTTATTATGGGCATGGTATTATTCCATCACCTAAAATGACTTAAAATCACCAAATTCTTATCCATCACCATTTTGACCAATTGATCACCAAAATGACGTACACATCACCCTCTTGCTGCTATCACCGAAACGAATGATATCACACCGAAATGACTGATATGGGACCAAAATGACTTAACTTAACTAACTAAATGACTTAAATGACTTAACTTAGTGATTTGACCCGGGTAGGGCAAAATCACTACGTGTTCGGGTAGGGGGCGGGTTGGTACGACCCCCCCCCCCCCTTAGCGTTTCGCCCCTAATTGAGCTAGAGCTTCGCGGCAAAGACGAGCGTGTTGCTTGTGACGAGAGGAAGCCGCTGATACCCGATTGTAAGGTCTTAGGTCATTAAGTGACCTATGAGGTCATGTCAATGACCCAAAAGTCATCAAAATTGTAAATGCGTATAAATGTAATTTTATCGAGCTAGAATCGTGAATGAGCATATCACAATGCTTAATGGGTGCCAAATTCGTAATCAGCGTCACAAAATGTCCTAAAAACTGCCAAATTCCAAAAAGGTCATGTCAGGTCATCTGAATTCAGTGACCTCGGTTGACCTGTGGGAGCGCATGACCCCAGTGGAACATATAATTATGTAAAATGGATCCCAAATTTGAAATCAGCGTCACAAAATGTCCTAGAAACCGTCAGAAGCCCAAAAAAGTAATCTGAGGTCATCGCAGGTCAATGACCTCAGTTGACCTCTAAAAAAGGTCAACCGAGGTCACAATCTCAGTGGAAACCACAACTGTCACCTTGAAACACCTGCGTATATGCGCCTGAACAACAAACACTCGAAAACTGCACAAGTTACAAGCATCGATACTGCGGGACGCCAGTTGCGCCTGACATGACCTTGAGAAACAGGTCATAGGTCACGGGTCATGTCGGTTAGAAATCAAAATGTTCAGAGTATGTGTTTTTTTTCCTCTCAAAAGTAGGGTACTGAAAGTTGCATCGAAATCGGTTGGAAACTACGCGAGTTATTCCAGAAAAAACGAGGGGGTGGCATCCACCCCCCCCCCCCCCCCCTACCCGGGCGAGGGTTAAGACATCACCGGATTGACTTGAAACATCACCAAAATTACTTGCAGCACTGATTATAATATTTACTACACTGGGGCTACTAACTGTTAGCATCGGCGTGCATTGTAAGGACAGCTGGGGGCTAAGGTTATCTGGACATGGTGGGACAATGTTACACGACTGTAGCTGGTTACCGACAAATGCGCGGGGCACGACAATGTGGTCGCTATGTATCCTGTGACCACCGCGCTCATAAGTAAAATCAACCAGCTGATTAAAGCAGAACTCGGCAGGGACCAGATCCTGCTCGTCGAGCAGCTGTTGGATCTCCCGACTAAGCGCATTGAAGCCACGAAGCTGGGCTCAGTGCGTGGGGCGCTGCGCCGGTGACAGTCGCGGGAGTTGGCAGTTGAGATCGCCAACCAGCATCAGTGGCGCGACGGCTCTATGAGCACACATAAGGGCTTCTAAGCGCGCAAATGTATCCCTGTAACACTCAAGCTGCTCAATGGTCCCGCAAAAATAAGGCATGTAACAGCCAACAATGGTTAGGCATGGTAGCCCGCAGCTGCTTAGCCGTACCGCCAGATGCCGAGGGTCCTCAGACTGCAGTTGCGAGAACGTGAATTGGCCATCTCGCCTGCAAATCATGGCCGTGCCCCCGTGTCGGCGCCCCTCACCAGCACCGGGCGGCACATCCATGGTGAAAGTCTGAAAGACCTGGATGTCATCCACGCCGTAGCTGCAGAGCACATCGCCCAGTAAGGTGGCTTCAGCGCGGGAAACCCATGTCTCTGAGAGGTAGAGTACGTCTAAGTCTCCCAATAGGTCAGCAATATAGACAGCAGCACTCAGAAACCCCTCGCAGTTGTACCCCCCAGTGCGAAGCTGACAGGTTCTTTAGCGGGCCCCGGCCGTTGGCTCTGCCGACGAGTTAATGGCCAAACCAGCGCCCGTTACCGTGGACGTCGGTGGCGGCTGGGAGCGCTGCTGCGCCTGAGGTCGCGACTGGTCGCCGGTCGAACTCCTGCCGGCTCGGGAGACTCGGCCAGCACTCGGCGCGAAAGAGGCACGTCTGGACCTGGTCCTGCCCTCGCCATGGTTGCTCGCCTCTCGCCTGTTGCTGTAGCTGCTGCTGTTGAGGCACCATGGGTTGGGGCTGCTGCTGCTGCGACGGCGGTGCTTGCTGGGGCTGGTATTGTGGCGGGTGGAGAGGCAGTTGAGGCAGAGTCCCTGGATTGCCTTGGAGCTGGGATGCAGAGTAAAAGTTCTGGCCAAAAATAAGCATAAAGAGTGGAGAATTCAACCAAAAAACATATGTGCTCGGCTTTATCAATTTCCAATTACCCGCTTACCAGAATTAGTTATTACCTATGTCAATTCTTACCAGCCTTTCCCTCCACAGACTGTCCCTAGCATTACATTAATAAAGAAGTATCAGGGTTCCAATTATCCAATACATTTTGAAATAAAGAGTGGAAAATTCACAATAAAACTTAGGAAAAAGAGTGGAAAAATAGTATCCATTGGGTGTCGTTTTCCACCCAAATTGTCCAATGCTAAGATACTGAGTTGAGGGGCCTGCCAGCCCTGAGGCCGCTCCAGCCACTGCCGCTGGAGATGTTGTCGAGGCCCCTATTGCTGCTGCTGTCAATGGTACGCTTGATGCTGCTCTAGCTGCTGCTGCCTCGCCTGCGGCATCTGTTGTTGCCTCCACGGTGCTTGGCGCAGCAGTTGGCGGCCTTGCTGTCGCGCAAACTGCTTTTGGTGCTGCTGCTTCGGGCGCGGTCGTTGTTTCTGCTGCTGCTGCTGGTTCCGCCCCTGAGGTCGTTGCTGCTGCTATCTCGATGGGCGGGTTCAGAGGGGCGTTTTACGGACGTCTCGTGGATGAGTTGCCGACTTCTATCCTCCGTTCTCCGCACTTGGAGGCCGAGTGGCCAATTAGCCGGATCGAGGACAGCACTTTCTTCACAGATGTCAGCGGTGAAGAGGAATTATTTACCTCTGGCTTCGCCGCTGAACTCGAGTTTTTGGAACCCGCTTAGATTGCGCACGACGCTGGACACAACTCTGTGTACAGTACTGTCCGGAGTGTCCGGGTGGACGCCTTCCAAGATGAAGGTGGCCGGCACGGAAGCCGGCGGCCCGACTCTGATGTCGGTCGCATCGCCGGTGCCGATAACAGCAGACACGGCGATGTCTCGGCGGCCGGGGCCTGGTTGAGTGGTGCTCCGTAGAGGCACGGGCGCCCCAGGAGGCGAAAGAGCGGCTGATCGGCCGAGATTCGCACGTGGCGGCCGTCCGCACTGGGGCCGCGCCGTCGGCTCATAGTTGTCACTATCACTGGCTTCACAGTCCGTATCAGGAGTGGGGTCAGCGCGATGCAGACACATCTGTGCCACTATGGCTACAGCGAGACGGTCAATATCTAGAGTGCGAGCCATCTCAGCGGGAAAGCCAATCGTTGTGGTGACAGGCCGGCCCTGATATAGCCTTTCGGCATGGTGATCTTCCGTAGCGAGCGCCGATCCGGGATGGGGCGCTGAGGAGACAGGCGCAGGCACAGTAGCTGCGGTAACTCCGGTGAAATGAGGAGCCATGAGGAGCCATGGGTGTGTCCGTGGCGATGTGTGCAGCTTCCTCGCCAGACAATGTGTCTTCAGCTTGTCTCGGTGCCGCTGCTGCTGCCTCGGTCGGTGGAGTTGAGGCCCTCTTCCCCTCGTCAGCGAATAGCGAGCTTGTGTTCACAGCTCGCTATTCGCTAACCACTCAATTTCTCTTACCTCCTAAGAAATTTAAGAAATATCCTAATAAGAAAATGAAAATCCTTAAAAAAAATAAAATCTAACCTGCAGGGTAACTATTGTACCTAGCATCAAGCATGTTGTAAGCCCAAACATTGCATGTCATTGGTGATGTTTTGGTGGTTTTGGTGTATACCAACTCTACCAATAGCATGCAATGTTTGGTATTTCAGCATATCTAACGTTATGATAGCTCACCCTATACACCATTTTTGCATTGTGGTGTAGGTATGCTGTGTTCATAACTCATCTATTTTTGTTTCAGAATAATGGAGAAGTTTGAATACACATCAGTACCTATTGATGAAATTGCAGAGCCAAAGAAGGAACAGGCCATTTATGGCTCACCTTTCAAATATGAGTCAGCTTTCGACTTCCGCTCTATTGCCAAGTTTAACAAGGCTTCCTTCCCATCAAAGTCATATTTTACATTCTCAAAGCAAACTAATGATGCAAAACAAAATGGTAAGTCAGAAGTATCTTCAAGAAGCTATTTTAGTTTTAGTTTTCTCTAGAGTTGATGAGTAATGAAGGAACTTTCTTGTTTCACATCAGACACATCAGACACCACATCAGACATCAGACACCACATCAGACATCTTTGACCTAATCACGAAAGTTTCATCAGTATTGATTTCTTCAGAGGTTTGACACAAAATCACACCAATTTTGAATTACTCGTTAGAAACTGTGTTGCTTTGCACACCCCGCTGACGCCGCTGACGCCGCTGACGCTGCTGACGCTGCTGACCCTGCTGACCTTGCTGACCCTGCTGACCCTGCTGACCCTGCTGACCCTGCTGACCCTGTTGACCCTGCTGACCCTGTTGACCCTGCTGACCCTGCTGACCTTGCTGACATTGCTGACCCTGCTGACCCTGCTGACCCTGCTGACCCTTCTGACCCTACTGACCCTGCTGACCCTGCTGACCCTGCTGACCCTGCTGACCCTGCTGACCCTGCTGACCCTGCTGACCTTGCTGACCCTGCTGACCCTGCTGACCCTGCTGACCCTGCTGACCTTGCTGACATTGCTGACATTGCTGACCCTGCTGACCCTGCTGACCCTGCTGACCTTGCTGACCCTGCTGACCCTGCTGACCCTGCTGACCTTGCTGACCCTGCTGACCCTGCTGACCCTGCTGACCTTGCTGACCTTGCTGACCTTGCTGACCCTGCTGACCTTGCTGACCCTGCTGACCCTGCTGACCTTGCTGACCTTGCTGACCCTGCTGACCCTGCTGACCCTGCTGACCTTGCTGACCCTGCTGACCCTGCTGACCCTGCTGACGCCGCTGACTGTGTTCCGTTGCAGTGCCGGATGACAGCTGTATGACGTCACTCGTCTCTGGTCTGTTCCTGTTCGTCGTGTTCGCGCTGACGCTGCTCACGCTGCCGGTGACCGGCTGGTGGACGCTGCGTCGCCTCTCCCAGTGGCAGCGCCTGGTGGTGTTCCGGCTGGGCAAGGTGCTGCCCACGCGCGGCCCCGGCTGGACCCTCGTTCTACCCGGGGTGGACTCCAGCCAGCTGGTGGACCTCCGCAACAGGAGTATCCTGGTACCACCACAGCAGGTCTGTGTGCTGCGGTGGCAGCAGGTCTGTGTGCTGCGGTGGCAGCAGGTCTGTGTGCTGCGGTAGCGGCAGGTCTGTGTACTGCGGTGGCAGCAGGTCTGTGTGCTTCGGTAGCGGCAGGTCTGTGTGCTGCGGTAGCGGCAGGTCTGTGTGCTGCGGTAGCAGCAGGTCTGTGTGCTGCGGTAGCGGCAGGTATGTGTGCTTCGGCAGCGGCAGGTCTGTGTGCTGCGGTAGCGGCAGGTCTGTGTACTGCGGTAGCTGCAGGTCTGTGTGCTGCGGTGGCAGCAGGTCTGTGTGCTTCGGTAGCGGCAGGTCTGTGTGCTGCGGTAGCGGCAGGTCTGTGTGCTGCGGTAGCAGCAGGTCTGTGTGCTGCGGTAGCGGCAGGTATGTGTGCTTCGGCAGCGGCAGGTCTGTGTGCTGCGGTAGCGGCAGGTCTGTGTACTGCGGTAGCTGCAGGTCTGTGTGCTGCGGTGGCAGCAGGTCTGTGTGCTTCGGTAGCAGCAGGTCTGTGTGCTTCGGTAGCAGCAGGTCTGTGTGCTTCGGTAGCGGCAGGTCTGTGTGCTGCGGTAGCAGCAGGTATGTGTGCTGCGGTAGCGGCAGGTCTGTGTACTGCGGTAGCGGCAGGTCTGTGTGCTTCAGTAGCGGCAGGTCTGTGTGCTTCGGTAGCGGCAGGTCTGTGTGCTTCGGCAGCGGCAGGTATGTGTACTGCGGTAGCTGCAGGTCTGTGTGCTTCGGTAGCGGCAGGTCTGTGTGCTTCGGTAGCGGCACGTCTGTGTGCTTCGGTAGCAGCAGGTCTGTGTGCTGCGGTAGCAGCAGGTATGTGTGCTGCGGTAGCGGCAGGTCTGTGTGCTTCGGTAGCGGCAGGTCTGTGTGCTGCGGTAGCAGCAGGTATGTGTGCTGCGGTAGCGGCAGGTCTGTGTGCTTCGGTAGCAGCAGGTATGTGTGCTGCGGTAGCAGCAGGTATGTGTGCTTCGGTAGCATCCTGGCAATGACTCTTTTGTGCTGGCATGGAACTGCGCCTTAGTTGCGATCTTGCCATATTGGCACCAAGGCGTTATTCAGCATATCTCTCTCCTCTCTCCTGTCTGACTCCGTCGTCTCCGCCCCTCTCTCCTATCTGACTCCGTCGTCTCCGCCCCCTCTCTCCCGCCTGACTCCGTCGTCTCCGCCCCTCTCTCCTGTCTGACTCCGTCGTCTCCGCCCCTCTCCTGTCTGACTCCGTCGTCTCCGCCCCCTCTCTCCCGTCTGACTCCGTCGTCTCCACCCCTCTATCCTGTCTGACTCCGTCGTCTCCGCCCCTCTATCCTATCTGACTCCGTCGTATCCGCCCCTCTCTCCTGTCTGACTCCGTCGTCTCCGCCCCTCTCTCCTGTATGACTCCGTCGTCTCCGCCCCTCTCCCGTCTGACTCCGTCGTCTCCGCCCCCTCTCTCCCGTCTGACTCCGTCGTCTCCACCCCTCTATCCTGTCTGACTCCGTCGTCTCCGCCCCTCTATCCTATCTGACTCCGTCGTCTCCGTCCCTCTCTCCTGTCTGACTCCGTCGTCTCCGCCCCCTCTCTCCCGTCTGACTCCGTCGTCTCCGTCCCTCTCTCCCGTCTGACTCCGTCGTCTCTGCCCCCTCTCTCCCGTCTGACTCCGTCGTCTCCACCCTCTATCCTGTCTGACTCCGTCGTCTCCGCCCCTCTATCCTATCTGACTCCGTCGTCTCCGTCCCTCTCTCCTGTCTGACTCCGTCGTCTCCGCCCCTCTCTCCCGTCTGACTCCGTCGTCTCCGTCCCTCTCTCCCGTCTGACTCCGTCGTCTCCGCCCCTCTCTCCCGTCTGACTCCGTCGTCTCCGCCCCTCTCTCCTGTCTGACTCCGTCGTCTCTGCCCCTCTCTCCTGTCTGACTCCGTCGTCGCCGCCCCTCTCTCCTGTCTGACTCCGTCGTCTCCGCTCCTCTCTCCCGTCTGACTCCGTCGTCTCCGCCCCCTCTCTCCCGTCTGACTCCGTCGTCTCCACCCCTCTATCCTGTCTGACTCCGTCGTCTCCGCCCCTCTATCCTATCTGACTCCGTCGTCTCCATCCCTCTCTCCTGTCTGACTCCGTCGTCTCCTCCCCTCTCTCCCGTCTGACTCCGTCGTCTCCGCCCCTCTATCCTATCTGACTCCGTCGTCTCCGCCCCTCTCTCCTATCTGACTGTCGTATCCACACCTCTGTTCTGTCTGACTGTCATCTCCGCCCCTCTCTCCCGTCTGACTCCGTCATCTCCGCCCCTCTATCCTGTCTGACTCCGTCGTCTCCGCCCCTCTATCCTATCTGACTCCGTCGTCTCCATCCCTCTCTCCTGTCTGACTCTGTCAGCTCCGCCCCTCTCTCCTATCTGACTCCGTCGTCTCCGCCCCTCTCTCCTGTCTGACTCCGTCGTCTCCGCCCCTCTCTCTTGTCTGATTCCGTCGTATGCGCCCCTCTCTCCTGTCTGACTCCGTCATCTCCACCCCTCTCTCCTGTCTGACTCCGTCGTATGCGCCCCTCTATCCCGTCTGACTCCGTCGTCTCCGCCCCTCTCCCGTCTGACTCCGTCGTCTCCGTCCCTCTCTCCCGTCTGACTCCGTCGTCTCCACACCTCTCCTGTCTGACTCCGTCGTCTCAACCCCTCTCTCCTGTCTGACTCCGTCGTCTCCGCCCCTCTCTCCTGTCTGACTCCGTCGTCTCCTCCCCTCTCTCCCGTCTGATTCCGTCGTCTCCGCCCCCTCTCCTGTCTGACTCCGTCGTCTCCACACCTCTATCCTGTCTGACTCCGTCGTCTCCGCCCCTCTATCCTATCTGACTCCGTCGTCTCCGTCCCTCTCTCCCGTCTGACTCCGTTGTCTCCGCCCCTCTCTCCTGTCTGACTCCGTCGTCTCCGTCCCTCTCTCCCGTCTGACTCCGTCGTCTCCGCCCCTCTCTCCTGTCTGACTCCGTCGTCTCCGCCCCTCTCTCCTGTCTGACTCCGTCGTCTCCGCCCCTCTCTCCTGTCTGACTCCGTCGTCTCCGCCCCTCTCTCCCGTCTGACTCCGTCGTCTCCGCCCCTCTCTCCTGTCTGACTCCGTCGTCTCCGCCCCTCTCTCCCGTCTGACTCCGTCGTCTCCGCCCCTCTCTCCTGTCTGACTCCGTCGTCTCCGCCCCTCTCTCCTGTCTGACTCCGTCGTCTCCGCCCCTCTCTCCTGTCTGACTCCGTCGTCTCCGTCCCTCTCTCCCGTCTGACTCCGTCGTCTCCGCCCCTCTCTCCTGTCTGACTCCGTCGTCTCCGACCCTCTCTCCTGTCTGACTCCGTCGTCTCCGTCCCTCTCTCCCATCTGACTCCGTCGTCTCCGCCCCTCTCTCCCGTCTGACTCCGTCGTCTCCGCCCCTCTCTCCTGTCTGACTCCGTCGTCTCCGCCCCCTCTCTCCTGTCTGACTCCGTCGTCTCCTTCCCTCTCTCCCGTCTGACTCCGTCGTCTCCTCCCCTCTCTCCCGTCTGATTCCGTCGTCTCCACACCTCTCCTGTCTGACTCCGTCGTCTCCACACCTCTATCCTGTCTGACTCCGTCGTCTCCGCCCCTCTCTCCCGTCTGACTCCGTTGTCTCTGTCCTTCTCTCTTGTCTGACTCCGTCGTCTCCACACCTCTATCCTATCTGACTCCGTCGTCTCCGCCCCTCTCTCCTGTCTTACTCCGTCGTCTCCGCCCCTCTCTCCTGTCTGACTCCGTCGTCTCCGCCCCTCTCTCCTGTCTGACTCCGTCATCTCCACCCCTCTCTCCTGTCTGACTCCGTCGTATGCGCCCCTCTCTCCCGTCTGACTCCGTCGTCTCCGCCCCTCTCTCCCGTCTGACTCCGTCGTCTCCGTCCCTCTCTCCCGTCTGACTCCGTCGTCTCCACACCTCTCCTGTCTGACTCCGTCGTCTCCGCCCCTCTCTCCTGTCTGACTCCGTCGTCTCCGCCCCTCTCTCCTGTCTGACTCCGTCGTCTCCGCCCCTCTCTCCTGTCTGACTCCGTCGTCTCCGTCCCTCTCTCCCGTCTGACTCCGTCGTCTCCGCCCCTCTCTCCCGTCTGACTCCGTCGTATGCGCCCCTCTCTCCTGTCTGACTCCGTCATCTCCACCCCTCTCTCCTGTCTGACTCCGTCGTATGCGCCCCTCTCTCCCGCCTGACTCCGTCGTTTCCGCCCCTCTCTCCCGTCTGACTCCGTCGTCTCCGTCCCTCTCTCCCGTATGACTCCGTCGTCTCCGCCCCCTCTCTCCCGTCTGACTCCGTCGTCTCCACCCTCTATCCTGTCTGACTCCGTCGTCTCCGCCCCTCTATCCTATCTGACTCCGTCGTCTCCGTCCCTCTCTCCTGTCTGACTCCGTCGTCTCCGCCCCTCTCTCCCGTCTGACTCCGTCGTCTCCGTCCCTCTCTCCCGTCTGACTCCGTCGTCTCCGCCCCTCTCTCCCGTCTGACTCCGTCGTCTCCGCCCCTCTCTCCTGTCTGACTCCGTCGTCTCTGCCCCTCTCTCCTGTCTGACTCCGTCGTCGCCGCCCCTCTCTCCTGTCTGACTCCGTCGTCTCCGCTCCTCTCTCCCGTCTGACTCCGTCGTCTCCGCCCCCTCTCTCCCGTCTGACTCCGTCGTCTCCACCCCTCTATCCTGTCTGACTCCGTCGTCTCCGCCCCTCTATCCTATCTGACTCCGTCGTCTCCATCCCTCTCTCCTGTCTGACTCCGTCGTCTCCTCCCCTCTCTCCCGTCTGACTCCGTCGTCTCCGCCCCTCTATCCTATCTGACTCCGTCGTCTCCGCCCCTCTCTCCTATCTGACTGTCGTATCCACACCTCTGTTCTGTCTGACTGTCATCTCCGCCCCTCTCTCCCGTCTGACTCCGTCATCTCCGCCCCTCTATCCTGTCTGACTCCGTCGTCTCCGCCCCTCTATCCTATCTGACTCCGTCGTCTCCATCCCTCTCTCCTGTCTGACTCCGTCAGCTCCGCCCCTCTCTCCTATCTGACTCCGTCGTCTCCGCCCCTCTCTCCTGTCTGACTCCGTCGTCTCCGCCCCTCTCTCTTGTCTGATTCCGTCGTATGCGCCCCTCTCTCCTGTCTGACTCCGTCATCTCCACCCCTCTCTCCTGTCTGACTCCGTCGTATGCGCCCCTCTCTCCCGTCTGACTCCGTCGTCTCCGCCCCTCTCCCGTCTGACTCCGTCGTCTCCGTCCCTCTCTCCCGTCTGACTCCGTCGTCTCCACACCTCTCCTGTCTGACTCCGTCGTCTCAGCCCCTCTCTCCTGTCTGACTCCGTCGTCTCCGCCCCTCTCTCCTGTCTGACTCCGTCGTCTCCTCCCCTCTCTCCCGTCTGATTCCGTCGTCTCCGCCCCCTCTCCTGTCCGACTCCGTCGTCTCCGCACCTCTATCCTGTCTGACTCCGTCGTCTCCGCCCCTCTATCCTATCTGACTCCGTCGTCTCCGTCCCTCTCTCCCGTCTGACTCCGTTGTCTCCGCCCCTCTCTCCTGTCTGACTCCGTCGTCTCCGTCCCTCTCTCCCGTCTGACTCGTCGTCTCCGCCCCTCTCTCCTGTCTGACTCCGTCGTCTCCGCCCCTCTCTCCTGTCTGACTCCGTCGTCTCCGCCCCTCTCTCCTGTCTGACTCCGTCGTCTCCGCCCCTCTCCCGTCTGACTCCGTCGTCTCCGCCCCTCTCTCCTGTCTGACTCCGTCGTCTCCGCCCCTCTCTCATGTCTGACTCCGTCGTCTCCGTCCCTCTCTCCCGTCTGACTCCGTCGTCTCCGCCCCTCTCTCCGTCTGACTCCGTCGTCTCCGCCCCTCTCTCCTGTCTGACTCCGTCGTCTCCGCTCCTCTCCTGTCTGACTCCGTCGTCTCCGCCCCTCTCCCCTGTCTGACTCCGTCGTCTCCGTCCCTCTCTCCCGTCTGACTCCGTCTCCGCCCCTCTCTCCCGTCTGACTCCGTCGTATCCGCCCCTCTCTCCTGTCTGACTCCGTCGTCTCCGCCCCTCTCTCCTGTCTGACTCCGTCGTCTCCGCCCCTCTCTCCTGTCTGACTCCGTCGTCTCCGCCCCTCTCCCGTCTGACTCCGTCGTCTCCGCCTCTCTCTCCTGTCTGACTCCGTCGTCTCCGACCCTCTCTCCTGTCTGACTCCGTCGTCTCCGCCCCTCTCCCGTCTGACTTCGTCGTCTCCGCCCCTCTCTCCTGTCTGACTCCGTCGTCTCCGCCCCCTCTCTCCTGTCTGACTCCGTCGTCTCCGCCCCTCTCTCCTGTCTGACTCCGTCGTCTCCGTCCCTCTCTCCCCTCTGACTCCGTCGTCTCCGCCCCTCTCTCCCGTCTGACTCCGTCGTCTCCGCCCCTCTCCCGTCTGACTCCGTCGTCTCCGCCCCCTCTCTCCTGTCTGACTCCGTTGTCTCCGCCCCTCTCTCCTGTCTGACTCCGTCGTCTCCGTCCCTCTCCCGTCTGACTCCGTCGTCTCCTCCCCTCTCTCCCGTCTGATTCCGTCGTCTCCACACCTCTCCTGTCTGACTCCGTCGTCTCCGCCCCTCTCTCCTATCTGACTCCGTCGTCTCCGCCCCTCTCTCCTATCTGACTCCGTCGTCTCCGCCCCTCTCTCCTATCTGACTCCGTCGTCTCCGCCCCTCTCTCCTGTCTGACTCCGTCGTCTCTCCCGTCTGACTCCGTCATCTCCGCCCCCTCTCTCCCGTCTGACTCCGTCGTCTCCGCCCCTCTCTCCCCGTCTGACTCCGTCCCTCTCTCCCGTCTGACTCCGTCATCTCTGCCCCTCTCTCCCGTCTGACTCCGTCCCTCTCTCCCGTCATCTCCGCCCCTCTCTCCTGTCTGACTCGCCCCTCTCTCCCGTCATCTCCGCCCTCTCTCCTGTCTGACTCCGCCCCTCTCTCCTGTCTGACTCCGTCCTCTCTCCTGTCTGACTCCGTCCTCTCTCCCGTCTGACTCCTTCCCTCTCTCCCGTCTGACTCCGCCCCTCTCTCCCGTCTGACTCCGCCCCTCTCTCCCGTCTGACTCCGCCCCTCTCTCCCGTCTGACTCCGCCCCTCTCTCCCGTCTGACTCCGCCCCTCTCTCCCGTCTGACTCCGCCCCCTCTCTCCCGTCTGACTCCGCCCCTCTCTCCCGTCTGGACTCCGCCCCTCTCTCCCGTCTGACTCCGCCCCTCTCTCCCGTCTGACTCCGTCCCTCTCTTCTGTCTGACTGTCATCTCCGCCCCTCTCTCCCGTCTGACTCCGTCATCTCCGCCCCTCTCTCCCCGTCTGACTCCGTCCCTCTCTCCCGTCTGACTCCGTCCCCCTCTCTCCCGTCTGACTCGGTCCCCGTGTCGTCCTTCCGCAGCTGATCACGTGTGACGGCGCGGTGGCAGAGCTGGGGGCCGAAGTGATGTACCGGGTGTGTGACGCCCACACCTTCGTCGGCTCGTGTGTGGACCCGCAGACCTCTCTGCGCTCCCTCTGCCGCACCGTGCTGGTCAACATGCTGGCCTCGCAGGAGGTGGGTAGGGGCTGCGGTCAGGGAGGTGGTATCCAGGGAGTGCTCCCTCTGCCGCACCGTGCTGGTCAACATGCTAGCCTCGCAGGAGTGGGTAGGGTCTGCGGTCGGGGAGATGGTATCCAGGGAGTGTTGCGCTTGCCGCACCGTGCTGGTCAACATGCTGGCCTCGCAGGATGTGGGTAGGGTCTGCGGTCAGGGAGGCGGTGTCCGGGGAGTGCTGCGCTCAAGGAAGAGGTGCTTAATCAACATAAGCACTGCTTATGTTTTCGGATCATGCTGGCTAGAAAGCCTTTCAAAATGGAATTTGCCTGTCTAGCAGCTGAATTTTGCCGTCTTTTTGCGCACAAAAATGACTCGATTTTCGCTCCATTTTTCTCATGCGACAAGCTCGCCTGTTTGTGTTCTGCTGATGTTGCTGATTTAGACGATCAGGTTAACAAATTTGTGTTTCTCTTTCCAGCTGGCTGCGATAACCAGGAAGGCCCCGGAGACAGAAGAGGCTGTACTCCTCTCTATTAACAGCACGTTGAAGGACTGGGGAATGGAAGCGTCCTCAGTCAAGTTGTAAGTAGCTTTATTGTTTTGTTCTTTGGTGATCAACGTCATTTGCTTCAGTATTGATTCCAGATGGATGATATTTGCGGATATAAGCTGTTGTCGTGATCGGTTTAATAGTTTTCTGTTTATTTTCTCGTGAGTCTTTTGTATGGAGCTTATGATGAGGTGCATGTGGACACAGGTGCACAATGCCGATGGTAGCTGTTGTGTCTGACGTCAGTTTTATGCATTGTGTCGTGTCACGTGACCTGCGGTGACGTACTGACTTTGTGCCGCGTTTCAGCTCGGAGGTGAAGGTTCACAAGGAGGCGGAGCATATGTCGGCGGTGAACCCGCTGCTGCGCCAGCTGGGCGGTATGCTGGGCGGGGGCGACGGGCCCACCATGGTGGCCGGCCAGGCGCCGCTCACCGCCTCCATGCTGCCGCACATGCCGCCACCGGCACAGTCAGACGCCGCGACTGCAGCGCCTCTGGCGGCGGGAACACTAGCGCCTCTGGCGGAGGACGCGGGGACGGCGGCGGCTCTGCGGGAGGCTGTGGCTCGACTGCCGGCCGGTGCCGGGCAGGCCGGCCTGGCGTCGGGAGTGTACCGCATCGAAACCACGTCGCCCAACGGCCTCTACCACTTGCTTATCGGCGAAGGTGAGGGCCGTGCGGTGGGTGATTTCAACAATGGTGTGTATGGGTAGTCGATGTGCATGCTGTGCTGGGCCAGATTCTTGTTGAAACGTGTGATTCACTAACACAGGGGCATAGGCGTACACAGGGGGGGGGGGGGGGGGGGGGGGGGGGACAGGGCCATTGCCCCCCCCCCCCGAAGGTCTGTACGTGCCCCCTTTGGTCGAACAAAATGAATGATTAAAAAAAAAATGAAAATATGCCCTAAAAATATAGTGGGTCAAATACGGTGAGGTTTTTTGGTGGGGGTACTTAATGCCCCCCTGAGCAAAAATTGCCCCCTCCTGGAGTGAATCTTGGGTACGCTACTGCACAGAGGTTCCCAATCTGGTGGAATTCCCCACTTGAGGGGGGGGGGAATAAGTGGACCGCAGGGGTGGGGGGGGGGGGGGGTAGACTTCTCAGATTAAGTACTTATCAGATTAAGTGCGATATTCAGCTTTGGAGACTGGTTAGAGATATTGGATAGAGACTTTGGATATGTGATAAATAAATGTAATTGCTTTTAACAATTTTGAATTTCAAGGGCGTCGCCGTGGGGCGGGGGGGGGGCACCGTCCGCAGACAGCAGAAGGAAAAAAACGGGCATGTTATGGCGTTAATGTCCCCTATTTGTTGTTTAGGCACGCTTTGTGCTTGCTGAAAGGAAACCCCGGCAGATAGTTTTACGACATGAACGTTTTTTGTGCGCATGTTTTCAGTTACTTCGACGGAATAACTGCAAAGAAATAAGCTTCTGAAAACCATGGCTACGGTCGGGCCGGTCATACGTATATTTTGTCCCCCAGTTGACGGAAGACCTCGCTCCGCTCGGTAATCAAACTGTTTATGCCGGGTCCTGACCTCGGAAATCTATCCATTCAAAGGCTTCGGACTAAATTTATAAAACAAAATATGCAAGCAATTGCGTTCAAGTTCTGCCCAAATGCGTTCGAAGTTTGCAACCCGAGGTAGTTTTCGGATAACTACTTCATCCATTACTCCAAGCACATGAGTTACGTCACCCGCATCCGTTTCGGCCAGCCGTCCACAAATGACTACCCCGCACAGCGAGCCAGCGGCGCAGTCACCG
The DNA here is from genome assembly GCA_036785665.1 of Chirona hameri. Classification (NCBI taxonomy): domain Eukaryota; kingdom Metazoa; phylum Arthropoda; class Thecostraca; order Balanomorpha; family Balanidae; genus Chirona; species Chirona hameri. The sequence continues at coordinate 40,762 of JAXIVJ010006883.1, forward strand.
GTTCCGGGACAATACGTCCTCCTGGTACAGTTACGAGCACCCCGGGTCGGCCAGCATGCAGAACAGTGAGATGCGCTGAGCTTATGAAGACAATAGAAAAACACGCCAGTGACGTTGCCTTGTATCGCACCACCGACCTTCTAAATATCTATCAAACCCTGACCCTGACCCCCCATGACCACCGAGCCAGTGTCTCTCGAAAACAAAATCCAGTCCAGTGGCTGCCGGGTGGCGCATATCATTTGTATATTCACGGCATATTAAGAATAATTATAATTGCACTTCATTCCGATCATGGATCGACGGAATTTGTGTCATAAGGTAGTGCGATCCTACATCCTACGAACATGCCACATTTCGCGGTTTTTACTGCAGGTGAGCGGAGTTATTAAGCAATCGGGTGACAGCCGAAAGGCCAGACGGACGCCTAGGTGGCTGCCACTTCTTATAATTAGTATGCAATAGTTCTATATTTAACACGAATAACTGTGATATGTATCCCAAACAGCGATGAGCGAATCGCATGGCAGTGCCTATCGAATATAAAGTCGTTTGAACAATCATAACACAATCAACAATCAACAATCATATAACTATTGAATTATTATATTAATTAATATTTCTGAAGAAGTTGTTTTTCACCTATCACCTGTTATAGTTATATACAAAATAAAGCTGCTAGATACACCTAAAATTGCGTTCCTAAGTAAAAATTACAATGTAAAAACTGATTTCTTTCACATTGTCGCCAACCGTACTGATGGATCATTCGGCGCTTCGCCGCCCCCCACCCCCTGCAGTATTTAGACCCTGCAGTATTTAGGCATTATTACTATATTATGTATTAAACCAGTCATTTATTAGGTAACGTTATAAACCCATTAATGACAAATTACTGGTTTAATCATGTTTAACTATTTTATTATTATTAAAGGTGCTAATTGTGTAAGGATGCCGACGCGCAGCATGTTGATCCACTCTTTCACACAGTCAGGTGGCTCTCAAAAGGTAATATGCTGAACCGATACGTTGAGCTCAGACATGAGGTAAACCAATTCCTCAAGGAGAGTGGAAGGGAAGAGCTTGCCCGGCCTGAGCATGAAGCTTCCCTAGCTTACCTCGCGGCTATGTTCGAGGCCCTGAACGAGTTGAACCGAAAGCTGCAAGGACTCACCATAATATTATTACACACGTAGATGCAATCAAAGCCTTCATGGCGAAGCTGTAGCTGTGGCAAAACAACGCACTGAGCGGAAGTACCCGCAACTTTTCTCGACCCCGCCGGCCCCATTGATGAGTTGAAACAACAAATCTCAGAACACCTGGTACTAGCTCTCTGGGGAAATCGTCCGGTATTTCCCAGAGGTCGATACAGACGACATCTCTATGGCGCTTACTCGAGACCCTTTCAAGTGTTCTGTGTATGAGGTGCCAGCCGATCTACAGGAGTTCATTGACATGACATACAGCTCCGAGGCCAAGGATGAATTCCGGGTGCTCGATAATGGAGATTTTGGGCAAAGATGCGACTCATGTACCCGAAAATCTCAGAAAATGCACTGTGACAACTCATTCCGTTTTCCTCAACATTTGTTTGCGAGCAGGCGTTCTCCGCACTTGTGACATTACACAAGAAAGATATAAACAAACTCAAAGACCTCGAAGCTGCCCTCTGGTGTGCGGTGTCAAAAACTGCTCCGAGAATCGAAAGACTGACGGCGAAGAAGCAGACACAGCCCTGACACTGACAGCACAAGGGCTATGTGACTATGTGTGGTGCTTGAAGCCGATGCCATTCAAAATACACTGGAGTACGTGGTTACCCTGCAAATTGTGTATGTTCAGAATACATTTTAAGCTGATACAAAGATAGAACTAGGGGGGGGGGCATCAGCGCGTGATAAGTGGGGAATCGACCGAAAAAGGTTGGGAACACTGCAATAACTTGACAGGTCCTGCTCTTGGTCGATATTCAAACACCAATACTGCAAGTGCAGCTAGGTATTTGACTCATCGAAGTTAGTTGGAAATGTAGTCATTGTTCATTGGTCAATGTATTGGCCATGTATGGCAATGCATACATATACCCTACACTGTCGTACACGCCGTTACACCCCTGCTGGGTCGGGAGTGTACAGGGGTGGGTATGACCTGACCAGTTGACCTGACTGTATCGCCTTGCCTCGTCAGGTGTCCGGGAGGTGCGTCAGGGTGCGGCGCCGGAGCTGACCCCGGACGTGACGGTGACCCTGACCTCGGCCGACCTGCGTCGGCTGGTGTCGGGCGAGCTGAGTCCTGTGGCGGCGTACAGCGGCGGCCAGCTGCGGCTCCAGGGCAACGTCCACCTGCTGATGGCGCTGGGGACGCTGTTCAAGGAGGCCGGAGGGCTGTGACGGCACGGAGAACACTTCAGAGGAGATGAGTGAACAAAGCGGTCAACTGAGACCAGTGGAGGTTAACGGAGGTGGGATGCGACTAACGGGGGTAAGGAAGGCTCAGAGTCGGGGAGTCGGGAGAGTCAGAGTCAGTCAGAGAGGTGTAGTAGAGGTCACTGGACGTGTGGATGTCACTGAGGAGACTGCTAGAGGTCACTGGACGTGTGAATGTCACTGATGAGACTGCTAGAGGTCACTGAGGAGACTGCTAGAGGTCACTGAGGAGACTGCTAGAGGACACTGATGAGACTGCTAGAGGTCACTGAGGAGACTGCTAGAGGTCACTGAGGAGACTGCTAGAGGTCACTGAGGAGACTGCTAGAGGTCACTGAGGAGACTGCTAGAGGTCACTGAGGAGACTGCTAGAGGTCACTGAGGAGACTGCTAGAGGTCACTGAGGAGACTGCTAGAGGTCACTGAGGAGACTGCTAGAGGTCACTGAGGAGACTGCTAGAGGTCACTGAGGAGACTGCTAGAGGTCACTGAGGAGACTGCTAGAGGCTGAGGAGACTGCTAGAGGTCACTGAGGAGACTGCTAGAGGTCACTGAGTAGACTGCTAGAGATCACTGAGGAGACTGCTAGAGGTCACTGAGGAGACTGCTAGAGGTCACTGAGGAGACTGCTAGAGGTCACTGAGGAGACTGCTAGAGGTCACTGAGGAGACTGCTAGAGGTCACTGAGGAGACTGCTAGAGGTCACTGAGGAGACTGCTAGAGGTCACTAGATGTCAACAGAGATTAACATGTGTCGGATGGTTTATGACTAGCGGTACTTTTGAAGTCAGCCTCGTGTCCCGTACTCAGCAGGTGCTCACCCCATGTCACCTAAACGTGCGTGAAGTAAAACCAATCGCTGTCACGAACTGCCCTGATGTGGAATGTGATCTCCAGCTACAAAGCCATCGTGGATAATTGTCCGTCGTTCGCCGACCGTGTCCGCTCGCCGACCGTGTCCGCTCGCCGACCGTGTCCGCTCGCCGACCGTGTCCGCTCGCCGACCGTGTCAGGGCTCCGCACATGATGCAGTATCGCGGAGCAGCGTGCCTTCTTCAATACTCTGAATGTTGATGTTCCGTGCGGTCGCTGCACCGCTTGCGATGGTGGCAGGGTCCATTCTTGTCTGGCCCGTTTGGTGTTGTATTGTTACAGATAACCGTACTGTACTGAGCCTTCAGTTGGGCGGAGATCATCTGCTACTAAGACCAGATCCTGCCCCTTGCTTCACGTCTCTGAGGTGAAGATCTCTAGGCATTGCGTCAGTAAGCTGTCACCAGTAGTGCAGTGCTGTCTGTTACTGCCTTGATTCAGATGTACGCACACAGACTTTCGTGTCAACATATTGGGCGAACATGCGAGGAAGTGTTAGTTCAGGTGTGCAACGTAGATTTTAGCTAGATTTTAGTTAGATGAGCGGAAGTCATCAGTCAGAGCTCATCTTCTATGGTGTTTTTTTATGTGAGAAAAATCGAGTTTTAGTCTTTGGAATGAACACGCTCTTATGTATGTGAAAATGAGCATGTGGTCCGTATGTTGCACGATTGTCTGCACTCGGCACACGGTTGAACACATGGAGTTCCATTGTGGTTACGTGTTGGATGGGTCTGTATACCCCGAGCTTTGGTGAAGGAAAGTCCTCATGTGTGTTGTACTAGTTCTTAAAACTCATTGTCGTAGTAGTAATGACGAATCAGTTCTAACTTCTATAATGTGTTCTCATTTCGTGATAACTGCTGCTTTACCTATTTTGGTCTGCGTTGAGTGTACAGTGCGTTGAGTGTACAGCTGCCATGAGGATCCCCAATAT
>JAXIVJ010006883.1:50000-57500 GCA_036785665.1 Chirona hameri
GGCCGGTGGCGAGCAGGAATAGCACGATCGGATTTAAGGGTTCAGAATTCACTCAAGAAGGCTTGCTTGGCGATGGGCTCTGATCCACAGAGCTATCAAATCAGAAGTCCGATTAAATCTTCCTGAAGAAAAAAAACGGTCGTGCTGGCACAGTGAAATGCTTGCTTGTAGTCGTTTTTACCCAGTATTATTGAATTTTAATCCGAACCTATCGGCGGGTCAGAAGAGGAGGTTTCAGAGCGGGATACAGGGTGTCCCAGAATTGATGAGCGGTTGGTGGTGCCCATTTTTGAGCGGGATACAGGGTGTCCCAGAATTGATGAGCGGTTGGTGGTGACCATTTTTCAGCCGTCTCCCACGACCGGCGAACAAACGGAATTTTATCGAAACCTAACACTCCGGGACATTATGGGCCACAGAGGCCTCTCTGACCCGCATAACGTGCCCCGCGGCCTGCCTCTGACCCGCATATCGTTCCCCGCGGCCAGACAGCCTTTGGCAACTACTATGCCAAGGAGGTTCTGAAGATGGCCATGGCCTGCCAACCGATGCCAAACTCCTGCCGGACATGTCGAGAGATTTTTTTAACGAGACGGCGTTCTATAGTCCATCGCGCCAAGAAGACCAAGAATTGGTGTCGCAGTCACTTTCGGGCTTTTGCAGAGAAGGCTTTTGCAAACCAGGCAAGGGCGCCGCCATCTTCCGAAAGTTGGGGGGGGGACGGAGACATTTTGAAGTAAATTTTGTCCATGCATTACATTACGCCCATAGGCGTAATGTTAAAATCCGAAAATGTTGGGGGGACACGTCCCCGCGGCGGAGCCCCGGTGGCGGAGCCCCGGTGGCGGAGCCCCGGAAACCAGGCAATGGCCCTCACCTGACACTGGCACCGATATGTGGGCAGTCGTCAAGGACGACCCCAACAAGATGACGCCTGCCATCTCAGAAAAGGCCCTGGTACAAAACCTTCGAACGGCATGGCGGATAATCAACGCACACGCACACTCGGTGACCAGATGACTGTTGACTGATGAGCGAGGTGCCGGAACGCATGCGGGAGTGTTTCTGAGTATGTGTGGGAAAACGAACATGAACCACCCTTATCTTTTTGTCTTTTTTACGACTGAGTATGGAAGGCATCTCTGAGATGACTTCCATGACATGCTTTTACTGCCATGGCTTCCATGACATCTCCCTGACATCGTTTTCCTGACGCATGTACCTTCCCTGATATCGCTTCCCTGACATCGCCTCCCTGACGGGAGTTCCCTGATGTAGTTTCCGTTACGTGGCTTCGCTGACGTTTCCCTGACGTGGATACCGTAGACTGCAGTGGAGTGGAGTGGATTGTCTTCCCTGACATGGCTTCCCTGACATGGCTTCCCTGCCTTTTATTCCCTAACACCATCTCTGCTGACGTCACCAGCTCTCAGACCGCCGTGAGTGGAGTGCGTCAGCAGTATCCCTGTACGGCGTCAGCCCCTCCCACCTCTGCCGCTGCCGACGTTGGCCCGGCCGGCACGCGCCGTCGTATCCGACGCGCGCCGCACCGTCGCTGTCGAAACCGATTTACGACAGCAGCTCAAATAGCGCCGGGCTCCGGCCCGCGCGACGCGCGCGGCGCGCGGGGATCGCGGAGATCGCGCGGCACGCCGCAGCCACCATTGTTGTCTATTTCGGCCGGCGTGGCGCGGGCTGAGACGCCCCGGGACGATGGTCTTGCGTCCCGGTCCGGCGCGGCGGCGCCAGTTTGCAGCGACGACGCGCGGTCGTCGCCTTCGACGGCAGTCGTGACGCAGATGGAACGTGCCGCGGCGCGGATGCCGCGCGGCGCGGGCGTGCTGGCGGACGGGGTGTCGGGGGAGGGACGCGCAGCAGGTGACGGCTGAAACGGGCGTGTCGCGGATGCCCAGCACTGCTGCGTTTCACACTGCGTGCAGCTGCCAGCCGCGGGCTTCAGTGGGATTACCGGCCGGGAAGTGGAGCCGGAGGGCCGGCCTGAAATGGGAGGTAGGGAGAATTTGTCAAGTAGCGGGAACGAGAAAAGGCCGTCTTTAGCACAGACTGGTTATTGACTTTTTTGAAGGATTCAATCACGATTCATATTGGAATATGAATGATTCAGTCACCGTTTGATTCATGGGTAACCATTTTGAGAAATGATTATTTCTGATTCAAGGAATCAATTTTGTTAAAAAATCAAATCACGTTTGACTCACCATTGAAATAACATTGCACACCCTTTTTGATTCGATCAGCCTTGTTTCTATGCAGGTTTTGATTAAATCATGATTCATGAATAAAAAAACGGTGGTGAATCGATTCTTCTTTGATTCAAGGGATTTTGATTGAATGATTCCAATCGATTCAATCAGAGTTGAATCAATAACCAGTCTGCTTTAGCATATTGCAAAATATGGCTAAAGCTGGTGAGGGGTGGGTTCGCTGCTGTAACAAAAGTATACAAAAGCGAAACCACTCATGAAAAATACATAGCTGAATAGGATTGGTTATTTTATTTTATTTGAAGTTGGCGGGCTTTCAATTTCTCTCGTTAAGAATCGGATAGCGATAGATATTATGGAGAAAATATTGGGCGCTGTGGCGGCTATGGCGATATAATTGTTAACCCTGATCCAAAGAATTCCCTTGCCTTGACTGAAATGCAAATGTTATCTTTCATACGTATATTCGAAAGAAACCGGCGAAGAACGCTGAGAGGTATCATGAATCAGCAGAGATGATAAATCGTATAAGCGAACCCGCGAATCATTCATCTGTTCCGTTTATCCGGGGTTTAACTTTCAATTCTACCCATCGTTTTAGAAATGGTTAATTCGTCTTATTTCCACTCATTTCTGTGCCTGGCTTTCGTTGAATCGTTAGCGGCAATTACCGTAATATATAAAACTTAGCGAAATGTGTCACCGCCGCACCATGCGCAATTAGTTACATAACTTCAGCGTTGGATGTCATAATCGGCCAACGAATGCGGACACTGAAGGCGATCTTTACTTTTCGGAAATGTGATAAAATTTGATATTTTCCCCCCATTCGCGGACACAATTGGAAAGTCCGGTGCAGCTGGTTGTTAAACGGCACATGTCCGAGCTCTGACTGGTCATGTCGTATGTCAGCTGCTGACGGTTATCCTCCACCACTATCCGCCATATGTCAGCTGATGACAGTTACCCATGCCGTCCCTCAGCCGACTGCCGCCAGCTCCGGGCCCGGCGGCGGCCGAGACCCCATCAGACGGGTATAGTTACCCATGCCGTCCCTCAGCCGACTGCCGCCAGCTCCGGGCCCGGCGGCGGCCGAAACTCCATCAGACGGGTATCGGCCAGCTGCCTCCCGCGTCGGAGGGGCACTACCGGCAAAATACGAGCCCGGCCGTCCAATATTTGGGACTGATTTGTGCGACAACCGCCGGTGATGTGGTAGTTCCAGGTGCGATGTGGGTGTGACATGCTCGGTGGATGGGGAGGGGGGGGGGGGGGGGTGGCTGTCGATGGCGGCGATGAGACTGAACTGTGCCGACAGTATACGATATATGACAGTATATACACTCCTTTAGTTATGTGACCAAATATTGGAGTCTTTTTAATATGTGTATGTGCTGCACAGGCACGTAGCCAAGGGGAGGGCGGAGGGGTGGCCGCCCCCGCCCCCCCCCCCCCCCCCCTGGAGGCCAGGAGGGCCCTTTTTGGCGCGCGAGGGCCCTTTTCGGTGCGCGCAGCGCGTCGAAAAGGGCCGACGAGACCGCGCGAAGCGCGGTATCATAGGCTCTTTACTACACGAAGCGTGGTCTTTAGAGAGTTTAGAGGACTTCAGAGGCCCTTTAGGGCCACCAGGGCCCTCTGAAAGACCAGAGGGCCCCTTGGACGTTCAAAAGAGCCCTGTGCATGTCAGAGGGGCCCCTGGCCAGGCCGAAAGGGCCCCTGAGTGGGTCAGAGGGCCCCCTGAGCACGTCAAATGGGCCCCCTGAACACGTCGAATGGCCCCTAGCCAGCACAGAGGGGCCCCTGGGCAGGTTGAGAGGCCCCTGAGCATGTCGACAGGGTGACAAAGCGGCCAGCGCAGTCCTTTGCCAGGTCATAAGGGCCCCTGAGCAGGTTGGAGGGCTCCTGGACAGATCAGAGGGCCCCTGTGCAGGTCAGAGGGGCACTGACCAGACCGAAAGGGCCCCTAGGTGGGTCAGAAGGGCCCCTGAACATGTCGAATGAGCCCCTAGCCAGCACGGAGGAGCCCCAGGGCAGGTCGGAGGGGCCCTTGGAACATGTCGCAAGGCGACAAAGCAGCCAGCGCAGTCCCTTGCTAGGTCGGAAGGGCCCCTTAGAAGGTTAAATGGCCCCTGGAGAGACCAGAGGGCCCCTGGAAAGTTAAAAGGGCCCCTGCGCAGATCGGAGGGGCCCCTGACCAGACAGAAAGGACCCCTGGGCGGGTAAGAAGGGCCCCTGAACATGCCGAATTGGCCCCTGGCCAGCACAGAGGGGCTCCAGGGCAGGTCGGAGGGCCCCTTGAGCATGTCGGCAGGGCGACAAAGCAGCCAGCGCAGGCCGACCAGAAGAGTCGCTGGGCCGATCGGAGGGGCTCCTGGGCAAGTCAGAGGGGCCCCTGGCTAGACCGAAAGGGTTCCTGGGCCGGTCGGAAGGCCCCTTGAACATGCCGGATGAGTTCCTAGCCCTGGGCAGGTCGGAGGGGCCCCTGAGCAGGGGCAGCGGATTGCGGTGGCAGGGTACCCAAAATTCCCCCCAGTCGAAAATCCTGGGGGGCAAAGGGTAATTCCCCCCCCCCATATTTTAGCCTGCTCAATCTGGGGGCAACATGACCCTTCCCCCTCCCCAGGATTTTCATTTGAGGGGGGCGGGATTTTGGGTACCCTGCGCCCCGCAATCCGCCGCCCCTGCCCCTGAGCATTTCGGCAGGGCGACAAAGCAGCCAATGCAGTCCCTGGCCAGGTTGGAAGGACCTCTGAACAGGCCGAATGGGCCCCTTGACACACAAGAGGGGCTTCTTGGAAGGTCAGAGGGGTCTCTGGTGAGACCGGAAGGGTCAAAGCACTTAGAGATCCTAGATGAAGATTGCATACAAAGAGGACTTACTCCACAATACAAATATTAAAAGCGGAGCTTTCGGGTATATTGTAACACCCTTCGTTAGGGTGCTACAATATACCCGAAAGATCCGATTATATTTTTTCCTGTGGAGTAAGCCCTCTTTGTATTATATATATCACCCACTCCACATCATGTCTTTTCGCTTCGCGGATCCCAGATGAGTCCCTGAACAGGTCGGAAGGGCGTAGAAAAGGTCAGAGGGGCCCCTAGACGATCTGAAGGGACCTTGGGCCTTTCAACAGTAAGAATACAGTTGTACAGGGAATAAAACTCAAAATTTTCGTGCCGCTCCGCGCCGCAATTTAACTACAAATTCAATTATATGCGGGTTAGGAAAAAAAATCGGTCAGTTTCTCGGCGCATTTATGTGTTATGTTGCTACTTTCCTATATTATTGGGAAAAATAGTTAACTTTAGCACTTTTTCCCGCACTTTTAAACGCACAATATAACAATTTTAGAGGTCTGCACCATACGCAATGCGACGCATTGATGAGAAAGCAACCCAGGACATAATACTCAAAATTTTCGCGCCGCTCCGCGGCGCAATTTGTTTAAGAGCGCCAGGTCTTGAGCTTAAAAAATATTCCAAGTTGGTATAGCTGAATCCAAATTAGTGTCGCTGGTTCCAAAGTTGATGCGGCAGTTTGCTAACTCCAGCTCCTAAACGTTGGTATGGCCCATGCCATACCTGCCATACTGCATTTTCCAGCCTTGTAACGTGCCTTTTCATGCGTTTTTTTTTGGGGGGGGGCCTTTCAACGCTTGGGAAGGGGCCATTTCGACGCTCGGGAAGGGGCCCTTTCGAGGCGCCGCCCCCCCCCCCCCCTGGACGAAATCCTGGCTACGTGCCTGGTGCTGCATCAGTGTGGTGGTCGATAAATCCATAATCCAAGATCGATGCCAAACACGTGCATTGGCTCTTCTAACGGTCGTGGCAGAAGCTGCGCGTAAGTAGCTGAGCTGGGCTGATATGAGGTGTGCTGAGCAGAGGAGAGCTGAGCTGAGCAGAGCTGAGTAGAGCTGAGCAGAGCTGAGCAGAGCTGAGCAGAGCTGAGCAGAGCTGAGCAGAGCTGAGCAGAGCTGAGCAGAGCTGAGCAGAGCTGAGCAGAGCTGAGCAGAGCTGAGCAGAGCTGAGCAGAGCTGAGCAGAGCTGAGCAGAGCTGAGCAGAGCTGAGCAGAGCTGAGCAGAGCTGAGCAGAGCTGAGCAGAGCTGAGCAGAGCTGAGCAGAGCTGAGCAGAGCTGAGCAGAGCTGAGCAGAGCTGAGCAGAGCTGAGCAGAGCTGAGCAGAGCTGAGCAGAGCTGAGCAGAGCTGAGCAGAGCTGAGCAGAGCTGAGCAGAGCTGAGCAGAGCTGAGCAGAGCTGAGCAGAGCTGAGCAGAGCTGAGCAGAGCTGAGCAGAGCTGAGCAGAGCTGAGCAGAGCTGAGCAGAGCTGAGCAGAGCTGAGCAGAGCTGAGCAGAGCTGAGCTGAGCAGAGCTGAGCAGAGCTGAGCAGAGCTGAGCAGAGCTGAGCAGAGCTGAGCAGAGCTGAGCAGAGCTGAGCAGAGCTGAGCAGAGCTGAGCAGAGCTGAGCAGAGCTGAGCAGAGCTGAGCAGAGCTGAGCAGAGCTGAGCAGAGCTGAGCAGAGCTGAGCAGAGCTGAGCAGAGCTGAGCAGAGCTGAGCAGAGCTGAGCAGAGCTGAGCAGAGCTGAGCAGAGCTGAGCAGAGCTGAGCTGAGCTGAGCTGAGCAGAGCTGAGCAGAGCTTGGCAGAGCTGGGCAGAGCAGAGTTTAGCTGAGCTGAGCTGAGCTGTGTCGAACTGGATCGAGTTGAGCTGAGTTGAACTGGGCTTTCGTGACACGAACACACTGTCGGAAGTGTGGGTAGAAGGTAGATGGACCCGACATGGACCGCATCTGTCGCATGGTATGCTGACCTGACCCTGATGACCCACCTGACACCTGACCTGACACTGATGATGGTATGCTGACCTGAACCTGAGCTCACGGTGCTGAGCGCTGGCAGTGTAGCCAAGCAGTTGGTGCCAAGTACTAAACACCGTGATATTGGCTTTAGCTTCAGCCTCTAAAAAGAGGCGCAAGAGTCCTGAAGGGAACGTGAAACTGTGTGGAAGGAATGTGATGATATGACAATGAAGGCAGGAACAGGAACAAATGATAGCTATCTTATTGCATTAAGAAACTTTGTATATTTGTGCCTACAACTTGGTTAAGTGTTGCTGATTTTTCAAGGGGAAAAGGTAATTGGACTAAAACTAAAAGGTGATGTTTTTTGTGCTATTTTGGTGCTTCGCCAGTGTGGTGATTAAAAAAATATATAAATGCCCAATCCAAGCAAAAACTATGTAATGCTCGTGATAGAAGCACTGGTGGATCCAGGGG
>JAXIVJ010006883.1:62500-63986 GCA_036785665.1 Chirona hameri
ACATACATACATACATACATACACATACATACATCATACATACATACATACATACATACATACATACATACATACATACATACATACATACATACATACATACATACATACATACATACATACATACATACATACATACATACATACATACATACATACATACATACATACATACATACATACATACATACATACATACATACATACATACATACATACATACATACATACATACATACATACATACATACATACATACATACATACATACATACATACATACATACATACATACATACATACATACATACATACATACATACATACATACATACATACATACATACATACATACATACATACATACATACATACATACATACATACATACATACATACATACATACATACATACATACATACATACATACATACATACATACATACATACATACATACATACATACATACATACATACATACATACATACATACATACATACATACATACATACATACATACATACATACATACATACATACATACATACATACATACATACATACATACATACATACATACATACATACATACATACATACATACATACATACATACATACATACATACATACATACATACATACATACATACATACATACATACATACATACATACATACATACATATATACATATATACATATATACATATATACACATATATACACATATATACATATATATATATATATATATATATATATATATATATATATATATATATATATATATATATATATACATATATATATATATATATATATATATATATATATATATATATATATATATATATATATATATATATATATATATATATATATATATATATATATATATATATATATATATATATATATATATATATATATATATATATATATATATATATATATATATATATATATATATATATATATATATATATATATATATATATATATATATATATATATATATATATATATATATATATATATATATATATATATATATATATATATATATATATATATATATATATATATATATATATATATATATATATATATATATATATATATATATATATATATATATATATATATATATATATATATATATATATATATATATATATATATATATATATATATATATATATATATATATATATATATATATATATATATATATATATATATATATATATATATATATATATATATATATATATATATATATATATATATATATATATATATATATATATATATATATATATTATATATATATATATATATATATATATATATATATATATATAATATATATATATATATATATATATATATATATATATATATATATATATATATATATTATATATATATAATATATATATATATATATATATATATATATATATATATATATTATATAT
>JAXIVJ010006885.1:2500-35000 GCA_036785665.1 Chirona hameri
AGGTGAGATGGAGCTGGAACAGCAACATCAACAGCTACGACAGCATCCAGCAGGACAGGTGAGATGGAGCTGGAACAGCAACATCAACAGCTACGACAACATCCAGCAGGACAGGTGAGCATATCTCACATGGAATGATCGTAATGTACGCAGACGACACCCAGTTTCTTGATGCTGACTGTCCGTCAAACGTTGAGACTTTACAAACTCGCATGGAAAACTCCCTATCTGTAGCACTGAAGTGGTTCACTCAGAACCGCCTCAAAATAAATCCAGCTAAGACTGAAATGGTCATCTTGAAATCCCGGTGTCAAAATTTAGATGGAAATTTCTGGATATGACAGGGTTTCAGACTTTGAACCGGTTTTGCGGACATGTAAACAAAAATATACACGCGTCAGTTTTGAGCGAATCTTGACAAACTGGGCGTCAAAATGTTGTAAATTAAGTGGACTTTCATTTGCCATCCTCAAAAGTTAAATATATTTACTCTGAGTATTAATAGTTTAGCGTAAAATATGTTAAAAAAATGGAAAAACGCGTTTTTTCAGGGTAAAAAAAAATATTTGGCCGCTCAACTTCGAAGAGCCGTAGCACCACAACCATATGTTTGGCGGAGTTCGCGCTATGCTCATTCTCTTGTTCATTCAGTTTGCTTTCAGAGCATATCGGGTTCAATTAGTTCCTCACATTTTATTTAGACGCGGTGATCATGTAGATAGATAGATAGATTGTGATCATGTCTGTGATGTCTGTGATCATGTCTGTGATCATGTCTGTGATCATGTATGGGATCATGTCTGGGATCATGTCTGTGATCATGTCTGTGATGTCTTTGATCATGTCTGTGATCATGTCTGTGATCATGCCTGTGATCATGTATGTGATCATGCCTGTGATCATGTCTGTGATCATGTCTGTGATCATGTCTGTGATCATGTCTGTGATCATGTCTGTGATCATGTCTGTGATGTCTGTGATCATGTCTGTGATCATGTCTGTGATCATGTCTGGGATCATGTCTGTGATCATGTATGTGATCATGTCTGTGATCATGTATGTGATCATGTCTGTGATCATGTCTGTGATCATGTCTGTGATGTCTGTGATCATGTCTGTGATCATGTCTGTGATCATGTCTGGGATCATGTCTGTGATCATGTATGTGATCATGTCTGTGATCATGTATGTGATCATGTCTGTGATGTCTGTGATCATGTCTGTGATCATGTCTGTGATCATGTCTGGGATCATGTCTGTGATCATGTATGTGATCATGTCTGTGATCATGTATGTGATCATGTCTGTGATCATGTCTGTGATGTCTGTGATCATGTATGTGATCATGTCTGTGATCATGTCTGGGATCATGTCTGTGATCATGTATGTGATGTCTGTGATCATGTCTGTGATCATGTCTGTGATCATGTCTGTGATCATGTCTTTGATCATGTCTTTGATCATGTCTGTGATCATGTATGTGATCATATCTGTGATCATGTCTGTGATCATGTCTGTGATCATGTATGTGATCATGTCTGTGATCATGTCTGTGATCATGTCTGTGATCATGTCTGTGATCATGCCTGTGATCATGTCTGGGATCATGTCTGTGATCATGTCTGTGATGTCTTTGATCATGTCTGTGATCATGTCTGTGATCATGCCTGTGATGTCTTTGATCATGTCTGTGATCATGTCTGTGATCATGTCTGTGATCATGTCTGTGATCATGTCTGTGATCATGTCTGTGATCATGTCTGTGATCATGTCTGTGATCATGTCTGTGATCATGTCTGTGATCATGTCTGTGATCATGTCTGTGATCATGTCTGTGATCATGTCTGTGATCATGTCTGTGATCATGTCTGTGATCATGTCTGTGATCATGTCTTTGATCATGTCTGTGATCATGTCTGTGATCATGTCTGTGATCATGTCTGTGATCATGTCTGTGATCATGTATTTGATCATGTCTGTGATCATGTCTTTGATCATGTCTGTGATCATGTCTGTGATCATGTCTGTGATCATGTCTGTGATCATGTCTGTGATCATGTCTGTGATCATGTCTTTGATCATGTCTGTGATCATGTCTGTGATCATGTCTGTGATCATGTCTGTGATGTCTGTGATCATGTCTGTGATGTCTGTGATCATGTCTGTGATGTCTGTGATCATGTCTGTGATCATGTCTGTGATCATGTCTGTGATCATGTCTGTGATCATGTCTGTGATCATGTATGTGATCATGTATGTGATCATGTCTGTGATCATGTCTTTGATCATGTCTGTGATCATGTCTGTGTCATGTCTGTGATCATGTCTGTGTCATGTCTGTGATCATGTCTGTGATCATGTCTGTGATCATGTCTGTGATCATGTCTGTGATCATGTATGTGATCATGTCTTTGATCATGTCTGTGATCATGTCTGTGATGTCTTTGATCATGTCTGTGATCATGTCTGTGATCATGTCTGTGATCATGTCTGTGATCATGTCTGATCATGTATGTGATCATGTCTGTGATCATATCTGTGATCATGTCTGTGATCATGTCTGTGATCATGTCTGTGATCATGTCTGTGATCATGTCTGTGATCATGTCTGTGATCATGTCTGTGATCATGTCTGTGATCATGTCTGTGATCATGTCTGTGATCATGTCTGTGATCATGTATGTGATCATGTATGTGATCATGTCTGTGATCATGTCTGTGATCATGTCTGTGATCATGTCTGTGATCATGTCTGTGATCATGTCTGTGTCATGTCTGTGATCATGTCTGTGTCATGTCTGTGATCATGTCTGTGATCATGTCTGTGATCATGTCTGTGATCATGTCTGTGATGTCTGTGATCATGTCTGTGATCATGTCTGTGATCATGTCTGTGATCATGTCTGTGATCATGTCTGTGATCATGTCTGTGATCATGTATGTGATGTCTTTGATCATGTCTGTGATCATGTATGTGATCATATCTGTGATCATGTCTGTGATCATGCCTGTGATGTCTTTGATCATGTCTGTGATCATGTCTGTGATCATATCTGTGATCATGTCTGTGATCATGTCTGTGATGTCTGTGATCATGTCTGTGATCATGTCTGTGATCATGTCTGTGATCATGTATGTGATGTCTTTGATCATGTCTGTGATCATGTCTGTGATCATGTCTGTGATCATGTCTGTGATCATGTCTGTGATCATGTCTGTGATCATGTCTGTGATCATGTCTGTGATCATGTCTGTGATCATGTCTGTGATATATGTGATCATGTCTGTGATCATGTCTGTGATCATGTCTGTGATCATGTCTGATCATGTATGTGATCATGTCTGTGATCATGTCTGTGATGTCTGTGATCATGTATGTGATCATGTATGTGATCATGTATGTGATCATGTCTGTGATCATGTATGTGATGTCTGTGATCATGTCTGTGATCATGTCTGTGATCATGTCTGTGATCATGTCTGTGATGTCTGTGATCATGTCTGTGATGTCTGTGATCATGTCTGTGATGTCTGTGATCATGTCTGTGATCATGTCTGTGATGTCTTTGATCATGTCTGTGATCATGTCTGTGATCATGTCTGTGATCATGTCTGTGATCATGTATGTGATCATGTCTGTGATGTCTTTGATCATGTCTGTGATCATGTCTGTGATCATGTCTGTGATGTCTGTGATCATGTCTGTGATCATGTCTGTGATCATGTCTGTGATCATGTCTGTGATGTCTTTGATCATGTCTGTGATGTCTGTGATCATGTCTGTGATCATGTCTGTGATCATGTCTGTGATCATGTATGTGATGTCTTTGATCATGTATGTGATCATGTCTGTGATCATGCCTGTGATCATGTCTGTGATCATGTCTGTGATCATGTCTGTGATCATGTCTGTGATCATGTCTGATCATGTATGTGATCATGTCTGTGATCATGTCTGTGATGTCTGTGATCATGTATGTGATCATGTATGTGATCATGTCTGTGATCATGTCTGTGATCATGTCTGTGATATCTGTGATCATGTCTGTGATCATGTCTGTGATCATGTCTGTGATCATGTCTGTGATCATGTCTGTGATCATGTCTGATCATGTATGTGATCATGTCTGTGATCATGTCTGATCATGTATGTGATCATGTCTGTGATCATATCTGTGATCATGTCTGTGATCATGTCTGTGATCATGTATGTGATCATGTCTGTGATCATGCCTGTGATCATGTCTGTGATCATGTCTGTGATCATGTCTGTGATCATGTCTGTGATCATGTCTGTGATCATGTCTGTGATCATGTCTGTGATCATGTCTGCGATCATGTCTGTGATCATGTCTGTGATCATGTCTGTGATCATGTCTGTGATCATGCCTGTGATCGTCCCGCGCGTGTCTGTGTGATCATGTCTTTGATCATGTCTGTGATCATGTCTGTGATCATGTCTGTGATCATGTCTGTGATCATGTCTGTGATCATGTCTGTGATCATGTCTGTGATCATGTCTGTGATCATGTCTGTGATCATGTCTGTGATCATGTCTGTGATCATGTCTGGGATCATGTCTGTGATCATGTCTTTGATCATGTCTGTGATCATGTCTGTGATCATGTCTGTGATCATGTCTGTGATCATGTCTGTGATCATGTCTGTGATCATGTCTGTGATCATGTCTGTGATCATGTCTGTGATCATGTCTGTGATCATGCCTGTGATCGTCCCGCGCGTGTCTGTGTGATCATGTCTTTGATCATGTCTTTGATCATGTCTGTGATCATGTCTGTGATCATGTCTGTGATCATGTCTGTGATGTCTTTGATCATGTCTGTGATCATATCTGTGATCATGTCTGTGAGCATGTCTGTGATCATGTCTGTGATCATGTCTGTGATCATGTCTGTGATCATGTATGTGATCATGTCTTTGATCATGTCTTTGATCATGTCTGTGATCATGTCTGTGATCATGTCTGTGATCATGTCTGTGATCATGTTTGTGATCATATCTGTGATCATGTCTGTGATCATGCCTGTGATGTCTTTGATCATGTCTGTGATCATGTCTGTGATCATGTCTGTGATCATGTCTGTGATCATGTCTTTGATCATGTCTGTGATCATGTATGTGATCATGTCTGTGATCATGTCTGTGATCATGTCTGTGATCATGTCTGTGATCATGTATGTGATCATGTCTGTGATCATGTGTGTGATCATGTGTGTGATCATGTCTTTGATCATGTCTTTGATCATGTCTGTGATCATGTCTGTGATCATGTCTGTGATCATGTCTGTGATCATGTGTGTGATCATGTCTTTGATCATGTCTTTGATCATGTCTTTGATCATGTCTGTGATCATGTCTGTGATCATGTCTGTGATCATGTCTGTGATCATGTCTGTGATCATGTCTGTGATGTCTGTGATCATGTCTGTGATCATGTGTGTGATCATGTCTTTGATCATGTCTTTGATCATGTCTGTGATTATGTCTGTGATCATGTCTGTGATCATGTCTGTGATCATGTCTGTGATGTCTGTGATCATGTCTGTGATCATGTGTGTGATCATGTCTTTGATCATGTCTTTGATCATGTCTGTGATCATGTCTGTGATCATGTCTGTGATCATGCCTGTGATGTCTTTGATCATGTCTGTGATCATGTCTGTGATCATCCCGCGCGTGTCTGTGATCATGTCTGTGATCATCCCGCGCGTGTCTGTGTGACCTGCTCACTCAGTGCCGTCTCGCCTGCCGCCAGGGCGAAAAGCAAGGACAGCCTGGACTCGGGCCGACTCTCGGACACCAAGTCCTACAAGGAGCGGCTCGAGGACCTGGACGCCGCCAACGTCGAGGTGGAGCGGCTGCGTAAACTGGCCGAGAAGCTGCAGCAGGAGGTGCACGGTAAGAGCGGAGGGGGGGGGGCACGGGTCGTAGCGGGGGGGGGGGGGGGTGACAGGAGAAGCTGCAGCAGGTGGTGCACGGTGAGAGCGGAGTGGGGAGGGGGGGCAGGAGAAGCTGTATGTATGTATGTATGTATTTATTTACATCTTTGGGTGATCCACACGCGACGTGGTTATAATGCACAGCGTCAATAGATGAAAAAGGTGAACATGGTTGTGACAACAGACATAACTCAACTCACATTCACACAGTCTCACAAGAGTCACCGAGTCATGAGATGCCTACTAACAGCGCGATTAAACCTATTGACGGGCAGTTGAGTCAGTTCCGAGGGCAGAGCGTTATACAGAACGGGTGCCTGTCGATGAAAGCAGCGCTTTCCAACATTGGTACGAGACGCAGGGACATGTAGTTGCGAGTCCTGCCCCTTGTGCTACGCTCTCGACGTGAACGGTGGGTGTGCAGCAGGAGGTGAGTGGATTGGAGGCGGGGCATGGGCCGGAGCGGGGGGGGGGGGGGGGGGGGGGGGGGTGGTGAGTGACAGGAGAAGCTGCAAATGTACCTATCACTGGTTGTTGAGTTGCCATGTGATGGCCACTGAAGGGCACATCCCGTGACTGACTGATACTTTTCTCCGGTTGACTTCGGCGCTGTTGGTGAGCCTGCCGCCCGGTGGGTCTGCTGTTTGTTTGTTTGTTCTGCTGTTTGTTTGGTCTGCTGTTTGTTTGTTTGATCTGCTGTTTGTTTGGTCTGCTGTTTGTTTGGTCTGCTGTTTGTTTGGTCTGCTGTTTGTTTGGTCTGCTGTTTGTTTGGTCTGCTGTTTGTTTGGTCTGCTGTTTGTTTGGTCTGCTGTTTGTTTGGTCTGCTGTTTGTTTGGTCTGCTGTTTGTTTGGTCTGCTGTTTGTTTGGTCTGCTGTTTGTTTGGTCTGCTGTTTGTTTGGTCTGCTGTTTGTTTGGTCTGCTGTTTGTTTGGTCTGCTGTTTGTTTGGTCTGATGTTTGTTTGGTCTGCTGTTTGTTTGGTCTGCTGTTTGTTTGGTCTGCTGTTTGTTTGGTCTGCTGTTTGTTTGGTCTGCTGTTTGTTTGGTCTGCTGTTTGTTTGGTCTGCTGTTTGTTTGGTCTGCTGTTTGTTTGGTCTGCTGTTTGTTTGGTCTGCTGTCTGTTTGGTCTGTTGTCTGTTTGTTCTGCTGTTTGTTTGTTCTGCTGTTTGTTTGTTCTGCTGTTTGTTTGTTCTGCTGTTTGTTTGTTCTGCTGTTTGTTTGGTCTGCTGTTTGTTTGGTCTGCTGTTTGTTTGGTCTGCTGTTGTTTGGTCTGCTGTTTGTTTGGTCTGCTGTTTGTTTGGTCTGCTGTTTGTTTGGTCTGCTGTTTGTTTGGTCTGCTGTTTGTTTGGTCTGCTGTTTGTTTGGTCTGCTGTTTGTTTGGTCTGCTGTTTGTTTGGTCTGCTGTTTGTTTGGTCTGCTGTTTGTTTGGTCTGCTGTTTGTTTGGTCTGCTGTCTGTTTGGTCTGCTGTTTGTTTGTTCTGCTGTTTGTTTGGTCTGCTGTTTGTTTGGTCTGCTGTTTGTTTGGTCTGCTGTTTGTTTGGCCTGCTGTTTGTTTGGTCTGCTGTTTGTTTGGTCTGCTGTTTGTTTGGTCTGCTGTTTGTTTGGTCTGCTGTTTGTTTGGCCTGCTGTTTGTTTGGTCTGCTGTTTGTTTGTTCTGCTGTTTGTTTGTTCTGCTGTTTGTTTGTTCTGCTGTTTGTTTGGTCTGCTGTTTGTTTGGTCTGCTGTCTGTTTGGTCTGCTGTTTGTTTGGTCTGCTGTTTGTTTGGCCTGCTGTTTGTTTGGCCTGCTGTTTGTTTGGTCTGCTGTTTGTTTGGTCTGCTGTTTGTTTGGTCTGCTGTTTGTTTGTTCTGCTGTTTGTTTGGTCTGCTGTCTGTTTGGTCTGCTGTCTGGCGGCTGGTCTGCTGTGCCGTCTCTGAGAGCCTGGTGTTGGGTTCCAGAGACTCAGCAGGAGGCCGAGGTGTCGAAGCGGCGGCGCGACTGGGCGTTCGCCGAGCGGGACAAGATCGTGATGGAGCGCGAGAGCATCCGCCAGCTGTGTGACCGGCTACGCCGCGAGCGGGATCGTGCTGTCAGCGACCAGGCCAAGGCTCTGCGCGACGCCGACGACGTTCGGAAACAGAAGAACGAGGCCAACAAGGAGCTGAAACAGATCAGGTGAGGGACGACGGTGGGGTGGGGAGGAGGCAGGCGTGGGAGAAGGAGGGGTGTTACGGCAGGGGGTGGGAGGAGGGAGGCGTGAGATAATGAGGGGTGTTACGGCACGGGGTGGGAGAAGGAGGGGTGTTACGGCACGGGGTGGGAGGAGGAGGGGTGTTACGGCACGGGGTGGGAGAAGGAGGGAGGCGTGAGATAATGAGGGGTGTTACGGCACGGGGTGGGAGGAGGGAGGCGTGTTACGGCACGGGGTGGGGAGGAAAGTGCACGGCCGAAAGATACGGACAGCGGAGCTAAACGTGTTTGGTGGTGGTGTACATTACGGCTGTGTCTTGTGTTGGTGCCGACAATGAATACAGCGATATAACTCTGTGTCTGTGTGTTTGTCTGTGCCCCAGGGAGCAGATGGAGCAGCAGTGCCATCTGGCGCCGTACCCGGCCCCCTGCTCGTCGGCGGAGTCTCCGCCCATTCCGGACCCGGAGCGGCCCGAGTGGCTCAGTCTGCAGCTCACACTGGACACGGTACGGTGATAATATACTCAGACACACGGCTCACACTGGACACGGTACGGTGATAATATACTCAGACACACGGCTCACACTGGACACGGTACGGTGATAATATACTCAGACACACGGCTCACACTGGACACGGTACGGTGATATACTCAGACACACGGCTCACACTGGACACGGTACGGTGATAATATACTCAGACACACGGCTCACACTGGACACGGTACGGTGATAATATACTCAGACACACGGCTCACACTGGACACGGTACGGTGATAATATACTCAGACGCACGGCTCACACTGGACACGGTACGGTGATAATATACTCAGACACACGGCTTACACTGGACACGGTACGGTGATAATATACTCAGACACACGGCTCACACTGGACAAGGTACGGCGATGTACTCAGACACACGGCTCACACTGGACACGGTACGGTGATGTACTCAGACACACGGCTCACACTGGACACGGTACGGTGATATACTCAGACACACGGCTCACACTGGACACGGTACGGTGATAATATACTCAGACACACGGCTCACACTGGACACGGTACGGTGATAATATACTCAGACACACGGCTCACACTGGACACGGTACGGTGATAATGTACTCAGACACACGGCTCACACTGGACACGGTACGGTGATAATATACTCAAACACACGGCTCACACTGGACACGGTACGGTGATAATATACTCAGACACACGGCTCACACTAGACACGGTACGGTGATGTACTCAGACACACGGCTCACACTGGACACGGTACGGTGATAATATACTCAGACACACGGCTCACACTGGACACGGTACGGTGATAATATACTCAGACACACGGCTCACACTAGACACGGTACGGTGATGTACTCAGACACACGGCTCACACTGGACACGGTACGGTGATAATATACTCAAACACACGGCTCACACTGGACACGGTACGGTGATAATATACTCAGACACACGGCTCACACTAGACACGGTACGGTGATGTACTCAGACACACGGCTCACACTGGACACGGTACGGTGATAATATACTCAGACACACGGCTCACACTGGACACGGTACGGTGATAATATACTCAGACACACGGCTCACACTGGACACGGTACGGTGATGTACTCAGACACACGGCTCACACTGGACACGGTACGGTAATAATATACTCAGACACACGGCTCACACTGGACACGGTACGGTGATGTACTCAGACACACGGCTCACACTGGACACGGTACGGTGATGTACTCAGACACACGGCTCACACTGGACACGGTACGGTGATGTACTCAGACACACGGCTCACACTGGACACGGTACGGTGATAATGTACTCAGACACACGGCTCACACTGGACACGGTACGGTGATAATATACTCAGACACACGGCTCACACTGGACACGGTACGGTGATGTACTCAGACACACGGCTCACACTGGACACGGTACGGTGATAATATACTCAGACACACGGCTCACACTGGACACGGTACGGTGATAATATACTCAGACACACGGCTCACACTGGACACGGTACGGTGATAATATACTCAGACACACGGCTCACACTGGACACGGTACGGTGATAATATACTCAGACACACGGCTCACACTGGACACGGTACGGTGATGTACTCAGACACACGGCTCACACTGGACACGGTACGGTGATAATATACTCAGACACACGGCTCACACTGGACACGGTACGGTGATGTACTCAGACACACGGCTCACACTGGACACGGTACGGTGATGTACTCAGACACACGGCTCACACTGGACACGGTACGGTGATAATATACTCAGACACACGGCTCACACTGGACACGGTACGGTGATGTACTCAGACACACGGCTCACACTGGACACGGTACGGTGATGTACTCAGACACACGGCTCACACTGGACACGGTACGGTGATAATATACTCAGACACACGGCTCACACTGGACAAGGTACGGTGATAATATACTCAGACACACGGCTCACACTGGACACGGTACGGTGATAATATACTCAGACACACGGCTCACACTGGACAAGGTACGGTGATAATATACTCAGACACACGGCTCACACTGGACACGGTACGGTGATGTACTCAGACACACGGCTCACACTGGACACGGTACGGTGATGTACTCAGACACACGGCTCACACTGGACACGGTACGGTGATAATATACTCAGACACACGGCTCACACTGGACAAGGTACGGTGATAATATACTCAGACACACGGCTCACACTGGACACGGTACGGTGATAATATACTCAGACACACGGCTCACACTGGACAAGGTACGGTGATAATATACTCAGACACACGGCTCACACTGGACACGGTACGGTGATAATATACTCAGACACACGGCTCACACTGGACACGGTACGGTGATAATATACTCAGACACACGGCTCACACTGGACACGGTACGGTGATAATATACTCAGACACACGGCTCACACTGGACACGGTACGGTGATGTACTCAGACGCACGGCTCACACTGGACACGGTACGGTGATAATATACTCAGACACACGGCTCACATTGGACACGGTACGGTGATAATATACTCAGACACACGGCTCACACTGGACACGGTACGGTGATAATATACTCAGACACACGGCTCACACTGGACACGGTACGGTGATAATATACTCAGACACACGGCTCACACTGGACACGGTACGGTGATGTACTCAGACGCACGGCTCACACTGGACACGGTACGGTGATAATATACTCAGACACACGGCTCACACTGGACACGGTACGGTGATGTACTCAGACACACGGCTCACACTGGACACGGTACGGTGATGTACTCAGACACACGGCTCACACTGGACACGGTACGGTGATAATATACTCAGACACACGGCTCACACTGGACACGGTACGGTGATAATATACTCAGACACACGGCTCACACTGGACACGGTACGGTGATAATATACTCAGACACACGGCTCACACTGGACACGGTACGGTGATAATATACTCAGACACACGGCTCACACTGGACACGGTACGGTGATAATATACTCAGACACACGGCTCACACTGGACACGGTACGGTGATGTACTCAGACGCACGGCTCACACTGGACACGGTACGGTGATGTACTCAGACGCACGGCTCACACTGGACACGGTGCGGTGATGTACTCAGACACACGGCTCACACTGGACACGGTACGGTGATGTACTCAGACACACGGCTCACACTGGACACGGTACGGTGATAATATACTCAGACACACGGCTCACACTGGACACGGTACGGTGATAATATACTCAGACACACGGCTCACACTGGACACGGTACGGTGATGTACTCAGACACACGGCTCACACTGGACACGGTACGGTGATAATATACTCAGACACACGGCTCACACTGGACACGGTACGGTGATAATATACTCAGACACACGGCTCACACTGGACACGGTACGGTGATGTACTCAGACACACGGCTCACACTGGACACGGTACGGTGATAATATACTCAGACACACGGCTCACACTGGACACGGTACGGTGATGTACTCAGACACACGGCTCACACTGGACACGGTACGGTGATAATATACTCAGACACACGGCTCACACTGGACACGGTACGGTGATAATATACTCAGACACACGGCTCACACTGGACACGGTACGGTGATGTACTCAGACACACGGCTCACACTGGACACGGTACGGTGATAATATACTCAGACACACGGCTCACACTGGACACGGTACGGTGATAATATACTCAGACACACGGCTCACACTGGACACGGTACGGTGATGTACTCAGACACACGGCTCACACTGGACACGGTACGGTGATGTACTCAGACACACGGCTCACACTGAACACGGTACGGTGATAATATACTCAGACACACGGCTCACACTGGACACGGTACGGTGATGTACTCAGACACACGGCTCACACTGGACACGGTACGGTGATGTACTCAGACACACGGCTCACACTGAACACGGTACGGTGATAATATACTCAGACACACGGCTCACACTGGACACGGTACGGTGATGTACTCAGACACACGGCTCACACTGGACACGGTACGGTGATGTACTCAGACACACAGCTCACACTGGACACGGTACGGTGATAATATACTCAGACACACAGCTCACACTGGACACGGTACGGTGATAATATACTCAGACACACGGCTCACACTGGACACGGTACGGTGATGTACTCAGACACACGGCTCACACTGGACACGGTACGGTGATAATATACTCAGACACACGGCTCACACTGGACACGGTACGGTGATAATATACTCAGACACACGGCTCACACTGGACACGGTACGGTGATGTACTCAGACACACGGCTCACACTGGACACGGTACGGTGATGTACTCAGACACACGGCTCACACTGAACACGGTACGGTGATAATATACTCAGACACACGGCTCACACTGGACACGGTACGGTGATAATATACTCAGACACACGGCTCACACTGGACACGGTACGGTGATAATATACTCAGACACACGGCTCACACTGGACACGGTACGGTGATAATATACTCAGACACACGGCTCACACTGGACACGGTACGGTGATAATATACTCAGACACACGGCTCACACTGGACACGGTACGGTGATAATATACTCAGACACACGGCTCACACTGGACACGGTACGGTGATAATATACTCAGACACACGGCTCACACTGGACACGGTACGGTGATAATATACTCAGACACACGGCTCACACTGGACACGGTACGGTGATAATATACTCAGATACACGGCTCACACTGGACACGGTACGGTGATAATATACTCAGACACACGGCTCACACTGGACACGGTACGGTGATAATATACTCAGACACACGGCTCACACTGGACACGGTACGGTGAGATACTCAGACACACGGCTCACACTGGACACGGTACGGTAATATACTCAGACACACGGCTCACACTGGACACGGTACGGTGATAATATACTCAGACACACGGCTCACACTGGACACGGTACGGTGATAATATACTCAGACACACGGCTCACACTGGACACGGTACGGTGATGTACTCAGACACACGGCTCACACTGGACACGGTACGGTGATAATATACTCAGACACACGGCTCACACTGGACACGGTACGGTGATAATATACTCAGACACACGGCTCACACTGGACACGGTACGGTGATAATATACTCAGACACACGGCTCACACTGGACACGGTACGGTGATGTACTCAGACACACGGCTCACACTGGACACGGTACGGTGATAATATACTCAGACACACGGCTCACACTGGACACGGTACGGTGATAATATACTCAGACACACGGCTCACACTGGACACGGTACGGTGATGTACTCAGACACACGGCTCACACTGGACACGGTACGGTGATAATATACTCAGACACACGGCTCACACTGGACGCGGTACGGTGATAATATACTCAGACAGACGGCTCACACTGGACACGATACGGTGATAATATACTCAGACACACGGCTCACACTGGACACGGTACGGTGATAATATACTCGGACACACGGCTCACACTGGACACGGTACGGTGATAATATACTCAGACACACGGCTCACACTAGACACGGTACGGTGATAATATACTCAGACACACGGCTCACACTGGACACGGTACGGTGATGTACTCAGACACACGGCTCACACTGAACACGGTACGGTGATAATATACTCAGACACACGGCTCACACTGGACACGGTACGGTGATAATATACTCAGATACACGGCTCACACTGGACACGGTACGGTGATAATATACTCAGACACACGGCTCACACTGGACACGGTACGGTGATAATATACTCAGACACACGGCTCACACTGGACACGGTACGGTGAGATACTCAGACACACGGCTCACACTGGACACGGTACGGTAATATACTCAGACACACGGCTCACACTGGACACGGTACGGTGATAATATACTCAAACACACGGCTCACATTGGACACGGTACGGTGATGTACTCAGACACACGGCTCACACTGGACACGGTACGGTGATGTACTCAGACACACGGCTCACACTGGACACGGTACGGTGATAATATACTCAAACACACGGCTCACATTGGACACGGTACGGTGATGTACTCAGACACACGGCTCACACTGGACACGGTACGGTGATAATATACTCAGACACACGGCTCACACTGGACACGGTACGGTGATAATATACTCAGACACACGGCTCACACTGGACACGGTACGGTGATAATATACTCAGACACACGGCTCACACTGGACACGGTACGGTGATAATATACTCAGACACACGGCTCACACTGGACACGGGACGGTGATAATATACTCAGACGCACGGCTCACACTAGACACGGTACGGTGATAATATACTCAGACACACGGCTCACACTGGACACGGTACGGTGAGATACTCAGACACACGGCTCACACTGGACACGGTACGGTGATAATATACTCAGACACACGGCTCACACTGGACACGGTACGGTGATAATATACTCAGACACACGGCTCACACTGGACACGGTACGGTGATAATATACTCAGACACACGGCTCACACTGGACACGGTACGGTGATAATATACTCAGACACACGGCTCACACTGGACACGGTACGGTGATGTACTCAGACACACGGCTCACACTGGACACGGTACGGTGATAATATACTCAGACACACGGCTCACACTGGACACGGTACGGTGATAATATACTCAGACACACGGCTCACACTAGACACGGTACGGTGATAATATACTCAGACACACGGCTCACACTGGACACGGTACGGTGATACACTCAGACACACGGCTCACACTGGACACGGTACAGTGATATACTCAGACGCACGGCTCACACTAGACACGGTACGGTGATAATATACTCAGACACACGGCTCACACTGGACACGGTACGGTGAGATACTCAGACACACGGCTCACACTGGACACGGTACGGTGATAATATACTCAGACACACGGCTCACACTGGACACGGTACGGTGATAATATACTCAGACACACGGCTCACACTGGACACGGTACGGTGATAATATACTCAGACACACGGCTCACACTGGACACGGTACGGTGATGTACTCAGACACACGGCTCACACTGGACACGGTACGGTGATAATATACTCAGACACACGGCTCACACTGGACACGGTACGGTGATAATATACTCAGACACACGGCTCACACTGGACACGGTACGGTGATGTACTCAGACACACGGCTCACACTGGACACGGTACGGTGATAATATACTCAGACACACGGCTCACACTGGACACGGTACGGTGATAATATACTCAGACACACGGCTCACACTGGACACGGTACGGTGATAATATACTGAGACACACGGCTCACACTGGACACGGTACGGTGATGTACTCAGACACACGGCTCACACTGGACACGGTACGGTGATAATATACTCAGACGCACGGCTCACACTGGACACGGTACGGTGATAATATACTCAGACACCGGCTCACACTGGACACGGTACGGTGATGTACTCAGACACACGGCTCACACTGGACACGGTACGGTGATACTATACTCAGACACACGGCTCACACTGGACACGGTACGGTGATAATATACTCAGACACACGGCTCACACTGGACACGGTACGGTGATAATATACTCAGACACACGGCTCACACTGGACACGGTACGGTGATAATATACTCAGACACACGGCTCACACTGGACACGGTACGGTGATAATATACTCAGACACACGGCTCACACTGGACACGGTACGGTGGTAATATACTCAGACACACGGCTCACACTGGACACGGTACGGTGATAATATACTCAGACACACGGCTCACACTGGTCACGGTACGGTGATGTACTCAGACACGCGGCTCACACTGGACACGGTACGGTGATAATATACTCAGACACACGGCTCACACTGGACACGGTACGGTGATAATATACTCAGACACACGGCTCACACTGGACACGGTACGGTGATAATATACTCAGACACACGGCTCACACTGGACAAGGTACGGTGATAATATACTCAGACACACGGCTCACACTGGACAAGGTACGGTTATAATATACTCAGACACACGGCTCACACTGGACACGGTACGGTGATAATATACTCAGACACACGGCTCACACTGGACACGATACGGTGATAATATACTCAGACACACGGCTCACACTGGACACGGTACGGTGATAATATACTCAGACACACGGCTCACACTGGACACGGTACGGTGATAATATACTCAGACACACGGCTCACACTGGACACGGTACGGTGATATACTCAGACACACGGCTCACACTAGACACGGTACGGTGATAATATACTCAGACACACGGCTCACACTGGACACGGTACGGTGATAATATACTCAGACACACGGCTCACACTGGACACGGTACGGTGATGTACTCAGACACACGGCTCACACTGGACACGGTACGGTAATATACTCAGACACACGGCTCACACTGGACACGGTACGGTGATAATATACTCAGACACACGGCTCACACTGGACACGGTACGGTGATGTACTCAGACACACGGCTCACACTGAACACGGTACGGTGATAATATACTCAGACACACGGCTCACACTGGACACGGTACGGTGAGATACTCAGACGCACGGCTCACACTAGACACGGTACGGTGATAATATACTCAGACACACGGCTCACACTGGACACGGTACGGTGATGTACTCAGACACACGGCTCACACTGGACAGGGTACGGTGATAATATACTCAGACACACGGCTCACACTGGACACGGTACGGTGATGTACTCAGACACACGGCTGCTCACACTGGACACGGTACGGTGATGTACTCCTACACACGGCTCACACTGGACACGGTACAGTGATGTACTCTGACACACGGCTCACACTGGACACGGTACGGTGATAGTATACTCAGACACACGGCTCACACTGGACACGGTACGGTGATAATATACTCAGACACACGGCTCACACTGGACACGGTACGGTGATATTATACTCAGACACACGGCTCACACTGGACACGGTACGGTGATAATATACTGAGACACACGGCTCACACTGGACACGGTACGGTGATAATATACTCAGACACACGGCTCACACTGGACACGGTACGGTGATAATATACTCAGACACACGGCTCACACTGGACACGGTACGGTGATGTACTCAGACACACGGCTCACACTGGACACGGTACGGTGATAATATACTCAGACACACGGCTCACACTGGACACGGTACGGTGATATTATACTCAGACACACGGCTCACACTGGACACGGTACGGTGATAATATACTGAGACACACGGCTCACACTGGACACGGTACGGTGATAATATACTCAGACACACGGCTCACACTGGACACGGTACGGTGATAATATACTCAGACACACGGCTCACACTGGACACGGTACGGTGATGTACTCAGACACACGGCTCACACTGGACACGGTACGGTGATAATATACTCAGACACACGGCTCACACTGGACACGGTACGGTGATAATATACTCAGACACACGGCTCACACTGGACACGGTACGGTGATAATATACTCAGACACACGGCTCACACTGGACACGGTACGGTGATAATATACTCAGACACACGGCTCACACTGGACACGGTACGGTGATATACTCAGACACACGGCTCACACTGGACACGGTACGGTGATAATATACTCAGACACACGGCTCACACTGGACACGGTACGGTGATAATATACTCAGACACACGGCTCACACTGGACACGGTACGGTGATAATATACTCAGACACACGGCTCACACTGGACACGGTACGGTGATAATATACTCAGACACACGGCTCACACTGGACACGGTACGGTGATATACTCAGACACACGGCTCACACTGGACACGGTACGGTGATGATATACTCAGACACGCGGCTCACACTGGACGCGGTACGGTGATAATATACTCAGACACACGGCTCACACTGGACACGGTACGGTGATAATATACTCAGACACACGGCTCACACTGGACACGGTACGGTGATAATATACTCAGACACACGGCTCACACTGGACACGGTACGGTGATAATATACTCAGACACACGGCTCACACTGGACACGGTACGGTGATATACTCAGACACATGGCTCACACTGGACACGGTACGGTGATGATATACTCAGACACACGGCTCACACTGGACACGGTACGGTGATAATATACTCAGACACACGGCTCACACTGGACACGGTACGGTGATAATATACTCAGACACACGGCTCACACTGGACACGGTACGGTGATAATATACTCAGGCACACGGCTCACACTGAACACGGTACGGTGATAATATACTCAGACACACGGCTCACACTGGACACGGTACGGTGATAATATACTCAGACACGCGGCTCACACTGGACACGGTACGGTGATGTACTCAGACACACGGCTCACACTGGACACGGTACGGTGATAATATACTCAGACACACGGCTCACACTAGACACGGTACGGTGATGTACTCAGACACACGGCTTACACTGGACACGGTACGGTGATAATATACTCAGACACACGGCTCACACTGGACACGATACGGTGATAATATACTCAGACACACGGCTCACACTGGACACGGTACGGTGATAATATACTCAGACACACGGCTCACACTGGACACGGTACGGTGATAATATACTCAGACACACGGCTCACACTGGACACGGTACGGTGATAATATACTCAGACACACGGCTCACACTGGACACGGTACGGTGATAATATACTCAGACACACGGCTCACACTGGACACGGTACGGTGATAATATACTCAGACACACGGCTCACACTGAACACGGTACGGTGATAATATACTCAGACACACGGCTCACACTGGACACGGTACGGTGATAATATACTCAGACACGCGGCTCACACTGGACACGGTACGGTGATGTACTCAGACACACGGCTCACACTGGACACGGTACGGTGATAATATACTCAGACACACGGCTCACACTAGACACGGTACGGTGATGTACTCAGACACACGGCTTACACTGGACACGGTACGGTGATAATATACTCAGACACACGGCTCACACTGGACACGGTACGGTGATAATATACTCAGACACACGGCTCACACTGGACACGGTACGGTGATAATATACTCAGACACACGGCTCACACTGGACACGGTACGGTGATAATATACTCAGACACACGGCTCACACTGGACACGGTACGGTGATAATATACTCAGACACACGGCTCACACTGGACACGGTACGGTGATAATATACTCAGACACACGGCTCACACTGGACACGGTACGGTGATAATATACTCAGACACACGGCTCACACTGGACACGGTACGGTGATCTACTCAGACACACGGCTCACACTGGACACGGTACGGTGATAATATACTCAGACACACGGCTCACACTGGACACGGTACGGTGATAATATACTCAGACACACGGCTCACACTGGACACGGTACGGTGATAATATACTCAGACACACGGCTCACACTGGACACGGTACGGTGATAATATACTCAGACACACGGCTCACACTGGACACGGTATGGTGATAATATACTCAGACACACGGCTCACACTGGACACGGTACGGTGATGTACTCAGACACACGGCTCACACTGGACACGGCACGGTGATAATATACTCAGACACACGGCTCACACTGGACACGGTACGGTGATAATATACTCAGACACACGGCTCACACTGGACACGGTACGGTGATAATATACTCAGACACACGGCTCACACTGGACACGGTACGGTGATAATATACTCAGACACACGGCTCACACTGGACACGGTACGGTGATATACTCAGACACACGGCTCACACTAGACACGGTACGGTGATAATATACTCAGACACACGGCTCACACTGGACACGGTACGGTGATAATATACTCAGACACACGGCTCACACTGGACACGGTACGGTGATAATATACTCAGACACACGGCTCACGCTGGACACGGTACGGTGATGTACTCCGACACACGGCTCACACTGGACACGGTACGGTGATAATATACTCAGACACACGGCTGACACTGGACACGGTACGGTGATGTACTCAGACACACGGCTCACACTGGACACGGTACGGTGATAATATACTCAGACACACGGCTCACACTGGACACGGTACGGTGATAATATACTCAGACACACGGCTCACACTGGACACGGTATGGTGATAATATACTCAGACACACGGCTCACACTGGACACGGTACGGTGATAATATACTCAGACACACGGCTCACACTGGACACGGTACGGTGATAATATACTCAGACACACGGCTCACACTGGACACGGTACGGTGATGTACTCAGACACACGGCTCACACTGGACACGGTACGGTGATGATATACTCAGACACACGGCTCACACTGGACACGGTACGGTGATAATATACTCAGACACACGGCTCACACTGGACACGGTACGGTGATGTACTCAGACACACGGCTCACACTGGACACGGTACGGTGATAATATACTCAGACACACGGCTCACACTGGACACGGTACGGTGATAATATACTCAGACACACGGCTCACACTGGACACGGTACGGTGATAATATACTCAGACACACGGCTCACACTGGACACGGTACGGTGATGTACTCAGACACACGGCTCACACTGGACACGGTACGGTGATAATATACTCAGACACACGGCTCACACTGGACACGGTACGGTGATAATATACTCAAGACACACGGCTCACACTGGACACGGTACGGTGATAATATACTCAGACACACGGCTCACACTGGACACGGTACGGTGATAATATACTCAAGACACACGGCTCACACTGGACACGGTACGGTGATGTACTCAGACACACGGCTCACACTGGACACGGTACGGTGATAATATACTCAGACACACGGCTCACACTGGACACGGTACGGTGATGTACTCAGACACACGGCTCACACTGGACACGGTACGGTGATGTACTCAGACACACGGCTCACACTGGACACGGTACGGTGATAATATACTCAGACACACGGCTCACACTGGACACGGTACGGTGATAATATACTCAGACACACGGCTCACACTGGACACGGTACGGTGATGTACTCAGACACACGGCTCACACTGGACACGGTACGGTGATAATATACTCAGACACACGGCTCACACTGGACACGGTACGGTGATAATATACTCAAGACACACGGCTCACACTGGACACGGTACGGTGATAATATACTCAGACACACGGCTCACACTGGACACGGTACGGTGATAATATACTCAGACACGGCATCACACTGGACACGGTACGGTGATAATATACTCAGACACACGGCTCACACTGGACACGGTACGGTGAGATACTCAGACACACAGCTCACACTGGACACGGTACGGTGATGTACTCAGACACACGGCTCACACTGGACACGGTACGGTGATAATATACTCAGACACACGGCTCACACTGGACAAGGTACGGTGATAATATACTCAGACACACGGCTCACACTGGACACGGTACGGTGATAATATACTCAGACACACGGCTCACACTGGACACGGTACGGTGATATACTCAGACACACGGCTCACACTGGACACGGTACGGTGATAATATACTCAGACACACGGCTCACACTGGACACGGTACGGTGATAATATACTCAGACACACGGCTCACACTGGACACGGTACGGTGATATACTCAGACACACGGCTCACACTGGACACGGTACGGTGATAATATACTCAGACACACGGCTCACACTGGACACGGTACGGTGATAATATACTCAGATACACGGCTCACACTGGACACGGTACGGTGATAATATACTCAGACACACGGCTCACACTGGACACGGTACGGTGATAATATACTCAGACACACGGCTCACACTGGACACGGTACGGTGATAATATACTCAGACACACGGCTCACACTGGACACGGTACGGTGATATACTCAGACACACGGCTCACACTGGACACGGTACGGTGATAATATACTCAGACACACGGCTCACACTGGACACGGTACGGTGATGTACGGTGACACACGGCTCACACTGGACACGGTACGGTGATAATATACTCAGACACACGGCTCACACTGGACACGGTACGGTGATAATATACTCAGACACACGGCTCACACTGGACACGGTACGGTGATAATATACTCAGACACACGGCTCACACTGGACACGGTACGGTGATATACTCAGACACACGGCTCACACTGGACACGGTACGGTGATGTACTCAGACACACGGCTCACACTGGACACGGTACGGTGATAATATACTCAGACACACGGCTCACACTGGACACGGTACGGTGATAATATACTCAGACACACGGCTCACACTGGACACGGTACGGTGATAATATACTCAGACACACGGCTCACACTGGACACGGTACGGTGATAATATACTCAGACACACGGCTCACATTGGACACGGTACGGTGATAATATACTCAGACACACGGCTCACACTGGACACGGTACGGTGATAATATACTCAGACACGGCATCACACTGGACACGGTACGGTGATAATATACTCAGACACACGGCTCACACTGGACACGGTACGGTGAGATACTCAGACACACAGCTCACGCTGGACACGGTACGGTGATAATATACTCAGACACGGCATCACACTGGACACGGTACGGTGATAATATACTCAGACACACGGCTCACACTGGACACGGTACGGTGAGATACTCAGACACACAGCTCACACTGGACACGGTACGGTGATAATATACTCAGACACGCGGCTCACACTGGACACGGTACGGTGATAATATACTCAGACACGGCATCACACTGGACACGGTACGGTGATGATATACTCAGACACACGGCTCACACTGGACACTGTACGGTGAGATACTCAGACACACAGCTCACACTGGACACGGTACGGTGATAATATACTCAGACACGGCATCACACTGGACACGGTACGGTGATAATATACTCAGACACACGGCTCACACTGGACACGGTACGGTGAGATACTCAGACACACAGCTCACACTGGACACAGTACGGTGATGTACTCAGACACACGGCTCACACTGGACACGGTACGGTGATATACTCAGACACACGGCTCACACTGGACACGGTACGGTGATAATATACTCAGACACACGGCTCACACTGGACACGGTACGGTGATAATATACTCAGACACACGGCTCACACTGTGATAATATACTCAGACACACGGCTCACACTGGACACGGTACGGTGATATACTCAGACACACGGCTCACACTGGACACGGTACGGTGATAATATACTCAGACACACGGCTCACACTGGACACGGTACGGTGATAATATACTCAGATACACGGCTCA
This sequence comes from Chirona hameri, assembly GCA_036785665.1. NCBI lineage: Eukaryota > Metazoa > Arthropoda > Thecostraca > Balanomorpha > Balanidae > Chirona > Chirona hameri. The sequence goes on from JAXIVJ010006885.1 coordinate 26,721, forward strand.
CACTGGACACGGTACGGTGATAATATACTCAGACACACGGCTCACACTGGACACGGTACGGTGATAATATACTCAGACACACGGCTCACACTGGACACGGTACGGTGATAATATACTCAGACACACGGCTCACACTGGACACGGTACGGTGATATACTCAGACACACGGCTCACACTGGACACGGTACGGTGATAATATACTCAGACACACGGCTCACACTGGACACGGTACGGTGATGTACTCAGACACACGGCTCACACTGGACACGGTACGGTGATAATATACTCAGACACACGGCTCACACTGGACACGGTACGGTGATAATATACTCAGACACACGGCTCACACTGGACACGGTACGGTGATAATATACTCAGACACACGGCTCACACTGGACACGGTACGGTGATAATATACTCAGACACACGGCTCACACTGGACACGGTACGGTGATGTACTCAGACACACGGCTCACACTGGACACGGTACGGTAATGTACTCAGACACACGGCTCACACTGGACACGGTACGGTGATAATATACTCAGACACACGGCTCACACTAGACACGGTACGGTGATAATATACTCAGACACACGGCTCACACTGGACACGGTACGGTGATAATATACTCAGACACACGGCTCACACTGGACACGGTACGGTGATAATATACTCAGACACACGGCTCACACTGGACACGGTACGGTGATAATATACTCAGACACACGGCTCACACTGGACACGGTACGGTGATAATATACTCAGACACACGGCTCACACTGGACACGGTACGGTGATAATATACTCAGACACACGGCTCACACTGGACACGGTACGGTGATAATATACTCAGACACACGGCTCACACTGGACACGGTACGGTGATATACTCAGACACACGGCTCACACTGGACACGGTACGGTGATGTACTCAGACACACGGCTCACACTGGACACGGTACGGTGATAATATACTCAGACACACGGCTCACACTGGACACGGTACGGTGATAATATACTCAGACACACGGCTCACACTGGACACGGTACGGTGATAATATACTCAGACACACGGCTCACACTGGACACGGTACGGTGATAATATACTCAGACACACGGCTCACACTGGACACGGTACGGTGATAATATACTCAGACACGGCATCACTCTTAACGCGTGTACCGTCACTGATTTGGCCGCTTTACTATGATAACTAGCTCAGTGAAACCCTGAAGTAAAGAGTGTACGTTTGATTACGGCAATGCGATCAAAACCTCCGTTCAAAACAATCAAACCCTCAATTCAAGGACTGTGTTGTTGTTCAATGTTGTTTGAGTGTTGCCGAGCAGCAGCACCGACAGCACTGTCAGTGTTGATGTGATCTGCGGCGGCTGGTCCGGCGCGAGACGACTGACAGTGCCATCTGGCGTGTGTTACGCAGGGTTGCAGTGCGGACGGGCTGCGCGGCGTGGCGCTGTCGGGCGGCGTGGACAGCGAGCGCGGCGCGGACGGCGCCTGCTCGCCGCTGACGGTGGCGGCTGTGTCGTCGGACAGCCCCGCCGCCGGCCGCCTGCTGCCTGGCGACCGGCTGCTGCGCGTCGGCAGCCTCGACTGTGCCAGCATGACCGGCCGTCTGGTGCTGGAGGCGGTGCGCAGCAGTGTGGGACCCGTCCGGCTGCTGGTGCGCCGGCGCCGGCCGGTGCGCACCACACAGCTGCTGCTGGCCGAGCGCGAGTACCACGGCATCGGGCTGGAGCAGGGCGTCTACATCGGCCGCATCCAGCCGGGCAGCGCCGCCGCCCGCGACGGCACGCTCGGCGTCGGCGACAGGCTTCTGATGGTGAACGGCCGCGTGGTCGACACGGCCGTCGGCACGAACGCCGTGGCGCAGCTGCTCGACTCGTCACCCAGTCTGACCATCACCGTGCGGCCGGCAGTCGGGCTGCCGGCAGAAGCGGCGGCGGCGGCGGCGACGGCTGGCGGCTCCCCCGGCGCCGCGCCGTTCTCAGTGCGCGGCCGGGACCGGCTCTCCGGCGGGAAGCGCTCCGATCCGCCCTCAGCCGAGAAGGCCAGCAAAAAGGCGCCCGGCGACGGCACGCGCAGCCCGCTCGAGTTTGTGCGCGACATGGTGCGCGGCGGCCGGCACGCCAAGGAGCGCTCGGCGCCGGCCGACCGGCCGCAGGCCGACTCGAGGATCGACGCCGAGGCGCAGCACGTGCTCGACCAGTTCAACGCTGTGCTGGAGAGCAGCGAGAAGGCTGACAAGAGGCGGCGCCGCGGCCGCCGCCGCGAGGAGAGGAACGGCACCTGGCCCAAGTACCGCGGCGGCGCCGGCGGCGGCTCGGCCGAGCTGGCGGCCGGCACCGGCGCCGCCACCGTCTCGCGCCCGGGCCGCCGCCGCGAGCGCCTGCCGCTCTCGATGCTGGTCGACGACGCGGCGAAGCTGGACAAGTCGTACGAGAAGAGCGAGGAGTCGCTGACGGCGTCGCCGTTCGACCCGTACAACTACCTGCTGCGAGAGCAGTACGGCGCGGCACGGCCGCCGGCCGCCGCCGAGCTGGGCGCCAGCCTGACACCCTCCGACACCAGCATCGACTTCAGCGTGAAGAGCGTCAAACTCGACAAGGAGGGGCTCGAGTACTACGCCAAGAAGAGCGGCAAGTACTCTCAGTCTGACTCTGAGTCGAACATCAGTCCCGTGGAGACTGGGTCGTCGCTTGCGGTCACGTATCTAACAGAGGGCGCGGCGGCGGCTGCCGGCGCCGGGCCCGGCCCGGCCGCGGCGCGCACCCACTTACGGTCGTTGTACGGCTCGCCGGTGTCGTTTGTGCCCCCCTACATGCCCTATACGCACACGCACACACACACGCACGCGCCAACCGCTCGCTACTCGTCGCCGGTGCCGGTGCACCTGTCGTCGGTGTCGTCGGCGGAAGAGCGGCGCTCGGCGGCCTACGAGCCGGCCTACGAGCCGGCCGGCGGCGGCCTGCACGGCCTCTACATTCACGGTCCGTCGCCGTCGCTCGACTACGCGGCCGGCTACCCGCGGCCCGGCTACCTGCTGCCCGAGCATCGGCACAGCCCGGCCGCCAGCCAGGAGGCAGGAGGCGGGCCGGGTGGCGCGCGGGCGCGGCTCGCCTCGGCGCCCGGCAGCCGTCTATCGTCGCCGGGCGGCCACCGGGCGCCGTCGGCCGGCAGCGTCGAGCTGCCCGGCGAGTCGGCCGACCCGTCCAGCCCGCCCAGCTTCAGTGTCGAGGTGATTAACCCCGGCGGCGGCGGCCGCTCCACGGTCGGCGGCTACAGCTGGCGGCGCAAGCCGCTACCTGGCGAGCTGCGCAATATCGTGATCGAGCGCAGCGACCAGCAGCTGGGCATCTCCATCTCGTGTCTGCCCAGCGGCGGCGTGTTCGTCGCAGAGGTGATGCACGGCAGTCTGGCCTCCCAGGTGAACCTGCAGATCGGTGACCAGATCCTGGAGGTGTGCGGCATCAACCTGCGTACGGCCAACCACCAGATGGCGGCCAGCGTGCTCTCCCAGTGTGGCGACTCGCGCCGCATCCTGGTCCAATACAACCCGGACCGCTACGAGCTGGCGCGCCGGTACGACGCGCACGCGCAGCTGTCCTCCGGCGGCGAGGACGAGGACGAGGACGAGGAGGATGATGAGGAAGAGGAAGGCCGGCCGGAGCCATCGCGCAGCGGCTCGCCCACGCCCTGTAACTCACCCAAGCCGTGCCGGGACGGCCGCGACCGGGACGCCGATCTGCCGCAGTCGGGCAGCTCGACGCTACGCAGCCCGCTGGTGCTGGGCGGCGCCGGCGGCCAGGCCAACACGCTGACCCGCCAGCAGATGTCGCAGGTGGCGTCCTCGCTGACGCGCTCCGAGACGGTGAAGCGGTCGGACACGGTGAAGCGGCGACAGGGCTCGAGCTCGGAGCCGGCGCCGGCGGTGGTGAGCCGGCGCGACCCGCCGCTCACGCACGGAGACTCGTCCGATGACGAGGACGAGGAGGCGGCCGCCCGGATCGTCTACCTGGAGACGGCCGGTTCGGCCAACCTCGGCGTCCATCTGGTGGGCGGGAACGCGGTCGGCATCTTCGTGCACTCTGTGGAGGCGGGCAGCACGGCGGCGGCGGCCGGCCTTCGCTGCGGAGACAGGATCCTCGAGTACAACGGCGCCGACCTGCGGCGCGCCAGCGCCGAGCAAGCCGCCTGCGAGCTGGCCAAGCCGGCCGACAAGGTGACCGTGCGTGTGGTGCACCGATACCAGCGCTACGTGCAGGTGTGCGACCAGCCGGGAGACTCGTTCTACGTGCGCGCCCTCTTCGACTACCAGCCGGAGGCCGGCAACGGCACCGAGCTCAAGTTCCACAAGGACAACATCCTGCTGGTGGACAACACCATGTTCAACGGCCAGCCGGGCTTGTGGCGCGCCTGGCTGTTGGACACCAGCGACGGCCGCAAGCTGCACTGCGGCGTGATCCCGAGCAAGTTCACCGTGGAGGATATGATGCTGAAGAGGTCGCAGGGCGACGTGTCGGGCGGCGACCCGGGCCGCCGTAGCTCCGTCTCCATCCGGCGCTCCATCTTCCGCCGCAAGTCGAAACACCAGCGCTCCTCGAGCCGCGAGAGTAAGGAGCTGGCCAGCTTCAGCGACGTGAGCATCAACGAGTTCTCTGCGGAGCCGTGCGTCTCGCCAGACTCGGCGGCGGCCAGCAGCTACCAGCGTGTGGAGCGGCTCGACTCGTACGTCTCGGTGCGGCCGGTGCTGGTGGTCGGCCCGCTCTCGGAGCTGATCGCCGAGCGGCTCTGCGCCGAGTACCCGCACCAGTTCGTCCGGCCGGCACTGGAGGTGGTGCGCGCCCAACAGGCGGCCATCGACCAGCGCGTGCAGCAGGCGGCCATCGTCGACTACCGGCGCCGGGGCAGCCACTTCCAGGTGTTGACTGCCTCAGCCATCCGCGACTGGTGTGACGGCGTGAGTACTGGCCAGAGGCAGCCGAGGTGGGAACAGGGAGGAAGGCGAGTCATTTCCACCGTCCCTCGTACCGTCAGGACCGGTACTGTATATGGACGTGAGTCTGTTGTATTTTCACCGTCCCTCGTACCGTCAGGACCGGTACTGTATATGGACGTGAGTCTGTTGTATTTTCACCGTCCCTCATACCGTCAGGACCGGTACTGTGTACTGGATATGGACGTGAGTCTGTTGTATTTTCACCGTCCCTCGTACCGTCAGGACCGGTACTGTATATGGACGTGAGTCTGTTGTCTTTTCACCGTCCCTCATACCGTCAGGACCGGTACTGTGTGCTGGATATGGACGTGAGTCTATTGTATTTTCACCGTCCCTCGTACCGTCAGGACCGGTACTGTATATGGACGTGAGTCTGTTGTCTTTTCACCGTCCCTCATACCGTCAGGACCGGTACTGTGTGCTGGATATGGACGTGAGTCTGTTGTATTTTCACCGTCCCTCGTACCGTCAGGACCGGTACTGTATATGGACGTGAGTCTGTTGTATTTTCACCGTCCCTCGTACCGTCAGGACCGGTACTGTATATGGACGTGAGTCTGTTGTATTTTCACCGTCCCTCGTACCGTCAGGACCGGTACTGTATATGGACGTGAGTCTGTTGTATTTTCACCGTCCCTCGTACCGTCAGGACCGGTACTGTATATGGACGTGAGTCTGTTGTATTTGTACCGTCCCTCGTACTGTCAGGACCGGTACTGGATATGGACGTGAGTCTGTTGTCTTTTCACCGTCCCTCATACCGTCAGGACCGGTACTGTGTACTGGATATGGACGTGAGTCTGTTGTATTTTCACCGTCCCTCGTACCGTCAGGACCGGTACTGTATATGGACGTGAGTCTGTTGTATTTTCACCGTCCCTCGTACCGTCAGGACCGGTACTGTATATGGACGTGAGTCTGTTGTATTTTCACCGTCCCTCGTACCGTCAGGACCGGTACTGTATATGGACGTGAGTCTGTTGTATTTTCACCGTCCCTCGTACCGTCAGGACCGGTACTGTATATGGACGTGAGTCTGTTGTATTTGTACCGTCCCTCGTACCGTCAGGACCGGTACTGGATATGGACGTGAGTCTGTTGTCTTTTCACCGTCCCTCATACCGTCAGGACCGGCACTGTGTGCTGGATATGGACGTGAGTCTGTTGTATTTTCACCGTCCCTCGTACCGTCAGGACCGGTACTGTATATGGACGTGAGTCTGTTGTATTTTCACCGTCCCTCGTACCGTCAGGACCGGTACTGGATATGGACGTGAGTCTGTTGTATTTTTACCGTCCCTCGTACCGTCAGGACCGGTACTGTGTGCTGGATATGGACGTGAGTCTGTTGTATTTTCACCGTCCCTCGTACCGTCAGGACCGGTACTGTATATGGACGTGAGTCTGTTGTCTTTTCACCGTCCCTCATACCGTCAGGACCGGTACTGTGTACTGGATATGGACGTGAGTCTGTTGTATTTTCACCGTCCCTCGTACCGTCAGGACCGATACTGGATATGGACGTGAGTCTGTTGCATTTTCACCGTCCCTCGTACCGTCAGGACCGGTACTGTATATGGACGTGGGTCTGTTGTGTTTTCACCGTCCCTCGTACCGTCAGGACCGGTACTGTATATGGACGTGAGTCTGTTGTCTTTTCACCGTCCCTCGTACCGTCAGGACCGGTACTGTGTACTGGATATGGACGTGAGTCTGTTGTATTTTCACCGTCCCTCGTACCGTCAGGACCGGTACTGTATATGGACGTGAGTCTGTTGTATTTTCACCGTCCCTCGTACCGTCAGGACCGGTACTGTATATGGACGTGAGTCTGTTGTATTTTCACCGTCCCTCGTACCGTCAGGACCGGTACTGGATATGGACGTGAGTCTGTTGTATTTTTACCGTCCCTCGTACCGTCAGGACCGGTACTGTGTGCTGGATATGGACGTGAGTCTGTTGTATTTTCACCGTCCCTCGTACCGTCAGGACCGGTACTGTATATGGACGTGAGTCTGTTGTCTTTTCACCGTCCCTCATACCGTCAGGACCGGTACTGTGTACTGGATATGGACGTGAGTCTGTTGTATTTTCACCGTCCCTCGTACCGTCAGGACCGATACTGGATATGGACGTGAGTCTGTTGTATTTTCACCGTCCCTCGTACCGTCAGGACCGGTACTGTATATGGACGTGGGTCTGTTGTATTTTCACCGTCCCTCGTACCGTCAGGACCGGTACTGTATATGGACGTGAGTCTGTTGTCTTTTCACCGTCCCTCGTACCGTCAGGACCGGTACTGTATATGGACGTGAGTCTGTTGTATTTTCACCGTCCCTCATACCGTCAGGACCGGTACTGGATATGGACTTGAGTCTGTTGTATTTTCACCGTCCCTCGTACCGTCAGGACCGGTACTGTGTGCTGGATATGGACGTGGGTCTGTTGTATTTTCACCGTCCCTCGTACCGTCAGGACCGGTACTGGATATGGACTTGAGTCTGTTGTCTTTTCACCGTCCCTCGTACCGTCAGGACCGGTACTGTGTGCTGGATATGGACGTGGGTCTGTTGTATTTTCACCGTCCCTCGTACCGTCAGGACCGGTACTGGATATGGACTTGAGTCTGTTGTATTTTCACCGTCCCTCGTACCGTCAGGACCGGTACTGGATATGGACTTGAGTCTGTTGTATTTTCACCGTCCCTCGTACCGTCAGGACCGGTACTGTGTACTGGATATTTGGACGTGAGTGTTGTATTTTCACCGTCCCTCGTACCGTCAGGACCGACACTGTACTGGATATGGACGTGGGTCTGTTGTATTTTCACCGTCCCTCGTACCGTCAGGACCGGTACTGGATATGGACGTGAGTCTGTTGTATTTTTACCGTCCCTCGTACCGTCAGGACCGGTACTGGATATGGACGTGGGTCTGTTGTATTTTCACCGTCCCTCGTACCGTCAGGACCGGTACTGGATATGGACGTGAGTCTGTTGTATTTTCACCGTCCCTCGTACCGTCAGGACCGGTACTGTGTACTGGATATTTGGACGTGAGTGTTGTATTTTCACCGTCCTTCGTACCATCAGGACCGGTACTGTGCTGGATATGGACGTGAGTCTGTTGTCTTTTCACCGACCCTCGTACCGTCAGGACCGACACTGTGTGCTGGATATGGACGTGAGTCTGTTGTATTTTCACCGTCCCTCGTACCGTCAGGACCGACACTGTGTACTGGATATGGACGTGGGTCTGTTG